>QTSX02002204.1:0-252289 GCA_014839935.2 Entomophthora muscae
GCGCTTGTAGAAGCCCTCAGTAAGTTATCTGCTAACAATCCAAAGGCCTGGGTTGATGTGCTCCCAACAGCGCTCATGGTCTGTAGAACACAGGTTAATTGCAACATGAGCAAAAGCCCTTATGAGTTTGTCTATGGACAAAAGCCCACTCTTGTTAGATATATGTCTAAAAGGTGGTGCTATTTTTGTATAAAAAGGGTACAGCTTTAACTGTAACAGCAAAAAAAAGCCTATCCACCAACATCACTACAAATGTGATCCCCTTGGCTGCTGAGCAAGGCTAACCACCTATGAGTTTAAAAGATTTAAGGCCCTAACTGTAAGCCATGACTGTAGTGAGCTTTTTGGTCCTTTGTATCAACTAATCTGTTGGTTTCTTTGTCAGGTTATCCCACCACAAGGGGAAACCCTCCAATGAGGTGGCAAATGATATCTTTCTAAATCTCAATGACTCACAACTTACCTCTGTTGGTGATGCCTCCAAACTACAAAGATACCTCACTGATTAGATGTATGCTCTAAGCACTGAAGGAGTCAGTGCTACCTCCATTTATTAATTGATCTTGACAAAGGAGAATAAACTATCTTGTTGTGATAAGTGATTCCTTTTTCATGACAACGTCCCAAATGCAAAGGAGCATATTATATGCTTTGCAACCTCCCAGGATCTGCGCAAACTCTTGAAATGCAAGACCTGGCTTGTATATGGCACTTTCTCAACCTGCCCAAATCTCTTTAGCCAGATTTGAAACATCCATGGGCAGGTTGTAAATCTATTCCTTCTCCTGGTCTTCTAATTCCTTCCCAACAAGAAGCAGGACACATAAGTTCATGCTCCTACCATTTTCAAGAACAAGTTAGATGAGATCCTCCCAACCATTGAAGAGGAGCCCAAGGAGACCAGAGGGCGCAAGAAGAAGGCTCAATCCTAAGTAAAGATGCCTGCATCCCCAAAAAGTAGCCAGACAGCTTGCCCTACCATGCATATCTGATAGTTGACTTTGAATAGGCTCAGTAAGATGCCACTTCTACTTCTGGTAATCCCTCTGCTGCCTCTAAAAGTGTCAAAATTCAGAATCCTGACAACATTTTATATCAATTTACTTTATTTTATCATGTTCAAACTCAATTTTAAATAGGTTTTTATATTAACTTGATTTTATTGTGCAATTTCTGAGTGCTTTTGCAGTCCAATTACCTTTTGAACTATCTGTCTTCTTGCGCATAATTGCTTATCCTCAAAAAATCATATCTCTGCGGCTAGAGAACTAATCTTAACGTTTAAGGGCATTCCTGAAATCTGAGACCAAGAGAAATCTATTGGTGCCATTATTGAACCACCGTTACATGTTCCAATATACCTTCAAAATGCTATATCCCTCTTTTAGCATACTTGATCCCCTCATTCAAGAATTGATGAGTATAAATTACCTTTCCCTTTCTCTTAATCATTATCCACCATTCTCTTTATGGTGCTTCAATAAATCTTATGGTTCTTCACTCCTGTCCTTGTCTTATTAATTATCTTGTCTTGTCTCTTTCTGGATCTTCTTGGATGAATTATAAGATAATTGGAGTATTCAATGGTTTGAAGTTCTGGTGGCTCATAGAATCTTATTTCCATACTTCATTCCTGACAAAAAGTGCTCTGATCTCCATGAGTTGGTCAATTCTGAGGACATTAAAGAATTCAAGAATGTGTTCAATTGCTTTGATAACCCTTGCCCTAGTACAAAAGGAGGAAATCAATGCCTTTTACAGTGCCCTCTTTCACCATCCTTACATCATTGCCAACCAGACAGCATTTGCGCTCTTTATTGAGTACTTCAAAACTCAGTGCTTTAGTGACTTCCAATGAGCACAACATATTCAAAAAGGCAATGAATCAATCACCTGGAACTGCTTCAAGCAGTCAAACTTGGGTTGATCAAGACCACCTCTTCCCTTGAAGGGTGATATAGTCAATTTTTACCAGGGTCCAGGTTAAGAAGCCCAAGTTTAACAAAATCCCCATTCACTTAAAATCCAGCAGGCTATCTCTGCCCACCTCTTCAAGACTGGCATGAAGAGCAGGGATGACCCCCCAAGCAGACCAAGGCAGTGAAAAAGTATACAAAAATCATCAAGGTGGTTCTTGCATACTATTCCAAGGATAGAAAGCTTGAGCATCTTCAGGTCATCTATGTTGCTCTTTCTACTAATATATGAGCCTTTTCCAATAAACTGTTGTATTTCTTCTTCTTTTATCTTATTTCTTTCTATTATATCATTTTTGACTTTTCTTTAGTATTTGGTACAATTATACTGTAAATTCAGAACCTAAACGTAAAAATGCAGGATTTTCAAATCCTTGGTCCAAATATCAAATCATATTTGCAGGCAACTCAGCTGAGTGAAAATTAAAGTGTTTGATAAAATCAACCATTTAATTTGACTTTTTTGATTGATTTAAATTGCCAAATTTCAAATCCCTTGAACAGATAACTCAACTAACTAAAGACAAAAGACAACAAGCAAATGCGGGATGAATGATTCAGAAATATGTAATTATAATGTACAATTTGAGATTTCCTGTATGTCTAACAAATTGTAGACAACATGAAATCAGTAATGAATCTGAAATTGCAGTATTGCCTAATCCAAGAACCAAATTTCAAATCATAATTGAGGTGAACTTGAAATAAATTTAATTTATGAGCGTCTCAAACAGGAAGTCAAAGAATCTAGAGTGGATTTGTGATAATTCTTTTAGTAATCATAGACATTCTCAAAAATCATCTAATTCCATTTTAGGATAGCTAAAATTTAAATGTTTACTATTAACTGAATTAGAAATCACTATAATAAAGTAGAATTATATACAGTAGTTTTCAAACCTGTTGAGATAAATGTATATTATTCAGTTTAGAGCACATGAACTCAGTCTAAAAATAAAATCAAAGTAGATCCAAAACTATTGTAATTTAATATAAATTCCTTGATTTTTGATTTTGTTATTAGAATGAGTTCATGCGTTCTAAACTGAATAATATACATTTATCTCAACAGGTTTGAAAACTACTGTATTACAATCTATTTTTATCAAGTCCCTTTTTCCTTGTTGTGGTGATTTTTCATTTGTTGTAGATAATGTGCCTGCATTTAATTGGATAGTTTCACCTTCAGTTGCCTTGGTGATAGGAAATCAAGTTGCCTCCGCAATCACAGCTGGCCTCAGGGAGGCAACTTGATTTCCTATCACCAAGGCAACTGAAGGTGAAACTATCCAATTAAATGCAGGTGCATTATCAACAACAAATAAAAAAATCACCACAACAAGGAAAAAGGGACTTGATAAAAATGGATTGTAATATATAATTCTACCTTATTATTAGTGTTTCTAAAATCAACTGTAATCAAGCATCCTTAATAGCAATGCATAAACACATAGTGTAGTAAACTGATGGTTTATCTTTCTCACCTCTATTTCTTTCCTCAAAAAAAAGTTTGTTTGGATCTGGCTACACCAGGAGCCAAAAAACTTTTAAAAAATTTCTGTGTCATCAGAAGGGTGGCTTATATCCTTATATGAGTTTGTGGTTGCTATATTAGTTATTTGAAGTGCAGAATATTGTATAACTTCCATGTTTAGACAGTTTTATATACCACTTAATTTTCATGTTTACACATGGTTGTTGAGATGGAATTTCTCATTTGATTTTAGTTGTGGTGGAGCTTTTTTATTTGGGTTGATATTTTCTAGTGTGCTTACTGTACATTAAATTTGGATCACAGTTACTGCAATTAATATTTGAGTTTACTAGTGGCATTCAAAAGTGATTTGAAATTTGGTTCATGGATTTAACAATCCTTCAATACCAAAAAACATAGTAAACTTAATTAAAATGGTTGATGTATTTGAACACTTCAAATCTGATTCCAGTTAATTCATTTTGTTCATTGGAAATATGCTGTTTGACTTGAAATTTGCAAAGTGTCTATGAGTTCCTGCATTTTTAAATATTCAAATAAAAATACAAAGAATTCAATCAAATTAAAAAAGGCATCCTGCAAATGTGGTTTGAAATTAGGACCAAGGATTTGACAATCTCACATTTTTATGTTTAGGTTCTGAATTTATAGTAAACCAGGTTTATTTTTCACTCCTTATAATATTGGCCATGATTTTTGGTATACATTTCAATTTGATAACAGGATTTGGCAACAGGATTTCCAAAAAAATGACAACATTTCAAATAAATTTACCTTTAAACCCAGATTTAAAACGTCAGATATAATCACATTTTGTCAGAGTGTTGTCAGAAGTCCTATTTTTGGGATTGAAGTGGGTACCTAGATTTTACTTGATGAGCTTTATGCACTTGTTAAAAATGTCAGGTAAGCTTGGAAAATGATATCTGCAATGCACAAATGCCATCTCAAAGATATGCCAGTTTATCATAAATTATTGTTCCCTTTTCAAAATTCATACCCAGCCAGATTGATATTTAATTGATTGAAATTCATTTAAATTTGAAGAAGCTATTGCCCATAGATTTCTTTATTTACAAATTATTGTTATGATATAACTTCATACCATTATTTATATGCTGGCCAAGCACTCTTAATAAAAAATAAGCGATAAAATAAAACTTTTGGATTGCTAAATGTCAAGCCAGTTAGAAGGAATGTGCATTGATATGTAGCTAAATCATGATAGTTTAAACTCTTTTAACTGGATAAAAAGAACCATTAAAACAAAAACCCCAAAGTATCAAGTGCACTTTAAATTGATCTAAGCAAAAATATGAGGTAGCATAGTAGTCACTGTAAAAGCATCAAGATTAATACAAAAATTTAAAAAGGGCTCAACCGGGATTTGAACCCGGGACCTCCACCACCCGAAGGTGGAATCCTACGACTAGACCATTGAGCCTAAAGGGGCTGGTTTAGCGCACTTCTCATTTCAGTAAAAATTTGATGTTGGGTAGTTATAAATATGGTATCAAATATAATTAAGCTCAGCACAGCTTTTAGTTAACCCGACAAAAACAACTAAGAAATGTGCAAGCATATATTAAACGCCCAGGTGATTAAAGTTTTTATTTATACACCCAGCACAATTTTTAGGCCATAAATTTAAGTTTACTTTAAGGTACAAATCAGAAGCCCATGCTGTAAATCCTGGTTTGATTGCTCCGAATGCCACGAAGAAGTCTCCGATCATAAATTAGCCAAGCACTTTGAAATGATATTCGCTTGCAAAAAATGTAAAAAAGTTTTCAGAAAAGATACTACGTATGGATCTTATTTTTCTCTTATTGAATTTTAAACCTAGTGACTTTGATAAATCTGATGAGTTTTGCCCGCGTTGTGATAATCACTTTGTTTTGCCAGCAAGAACCCTGGATTCTGAATATACGCATTACGAACCTAAAATCGACCCACGAGTAGATACTAGGTATTCCTTTCTTTCTCTTTCTCCGCTAATTTCTAGTCATCTTTTTGATAAACGCATTAAGCAACCTTCACTCGAAGAGCAGCTGAAAGACTTTGATTTTTCAGAACTCCTCGATTAAAGTTCAAGTAATGATTCACACAAGCTTGTTTGTTACATATCACGCTCTATTATAGTCATTATTTTTGAGCGCAAAGAGAACGGGACAGAAACACTCAAGGTAATAATGCCGTCCTTTAATATTTATATCAAATGTTTAAGGAAAGACATATTTTTAATATACTTCTTCATATGACGAGTATTTAGTTCAGTCTAACAGAGTGATTTTCAACTATACATATTATAGCTACATATGTTTCTTCGAATTTATTCTGATGTGGATCCAAAGACCGAAGTTATTGTTTAGCTTGCTCAAATAGCTATTCCTATTCTAAAGTCGGTTCAATATTTACCTGCTTGAAATTTCATATTTTTCGATTCCTGACTCTCTTTACTTTTAAAACCTTAAGTGTTTTATAATTAACGAATATTTTGTTTAATACAAACTATTTACATAAGCATTCATCTGCTATCAAAAACATATTTTTATTTAAATAGCCTATTCTTTATGTTCCCTATTGAGACATTTTACCATTTAAGGTTTCAAGGATGTTAATTAAATGGAGTTTGTAGAGATACTGTGTTTTTAGTCCTCTCTAATGAGAAGGTTTACTATAAAGTTAGATACAATACAGCACTTTATATAGTACCAATCGATCTATTTTTTGCTAAAAAGATGCCGTATCCAACTGTTAATGTAACTTTTTACCAATAATGGTTAAAACATAACTCCAGGGTGAAAACGGGGGTTGAAAAGGTCCACCAAGCTAAATGGTGTACAAAGTAAATTTATGGCCATGGTATATATAAAATACGTGTATCTCTGAGCTATTTTATGTTTTTAAATAATCATTCCAAAGCGGATACTTTCTAATTTATACTTGCTTTTTATTTCATTATATATTTTTACATGTCTTTTTCTTTCCATAAAGTTGGCTATATCCAAAATACTTAGCAGACTTTTACTATTAATTGATGATATAGTGTTTGGTTTCTTCCAAAGGTAGCATGTTAGTAATCTAGTCAATAGCTAGCTTGCACGCCACTGGAAATAATGCAAGTTCTATACTTTAAAAGCGTTGAGGTTTTTATAACTTAATTTAAACATTATGGGGCCTCAGGTTGGTTTTTACATTTGGTGTTACTATCTACTGAACATTTTATCCTTCTGAAATCAATTCCACGATAGCTGAAACCATAGCTAATACCAAAAAGCTTTTTAGCAAATACATGTATCCCAAAGGCCAATGTGTTTAAACAGAATGTATGATTTATTCAAATTTAGGCAGTTAAATTTATTTAAGCAACTTTTATCCATCACTAAATAAATCCAACAGACTTCTTTTAAGTTATAAAGGAACAAACTATAAAATTTCAGCAGATTTACAAAATACTAATGTGCCAACTTTCAATCCGTTATCACCCTTCAGTCTAGAGACTTCTGTCCATGCCTTTACAGCATTTTTCCAGGGCAAATATTCCACATTGTCACTTTTACTTTAAATCTCACTTTAGTTGCTATCTTGCCCTCAAAGAAGGCTAAACAAGAGCGCACATCAAATTATTCACAACAAAAAGTATGATTGGCAGCAGACTTTATGCCATCAAAACTTCAATTAAAAGTTTAGCTAGCGTTGCTACCTGAAATAACATCCTAGTTGCCACCGTATCTCCCAATACACAGGTGGTGCTCAGCAAGTTGCTTCAGGATAAAGCTAACGTCATATCACCTCTTGATCCCCAAAACTCAGCAAAAATATCATATTCCCTTAAAAGGAGTGGATTAAATTACAATGCCAATCACAACAATGACCTCATTCAGATTATGTCTACACCTTATTTGGATCACTGCCACCAGTACCAACTACTTAGCAACTGAATGGCTCATTATCTTAATGTAAAAATCCTCATTATTCTTGTTAAAGATAATCTAGTTCCTAATCTATTTTCCTGTCCATTCTGGACTGTTGCTTTCCCAAACCAAATACTAAACTATAGCTAGTTCAGCTGCAACAATGACAGCAATTCCTACTCTCAACAGCAAGTTGATATTCTCTGTCTTAAATTATGAATTTAAGTTAATGTAAGCCTTAGTTTTTAATCTCAATTATTGTTTCTAATAGGTAGTCTTTAGCATTTTGAAAGTAAAGCAATTTCAGTTTCAAGAAGGGTTGGCTCAATTTTTATCTAATTTTCTCAGACTCTTTTGTTTTTCAGATTCAAAAAATTTGAAGTAAGCTATCATTTGAATTTCAAATTGTTTCAAGCTTAGCCACAATCAATCTTGCTTTTAGATCTAGTTTTTTACTACTAAACCAGGTGGCTTAATTTATTGTGACTACCTTTTATTGCAGTAGTCTCAAAGCTTTGGCACTAACCAAAAAAACTCATTTGCAAGCAAAATTCACTCAGATGCAAACACAATCAATTTATCACATAACAAAATAGAAGTGAACCCAAAACTATTGTTAATAAATATGAACTCAAAATTTTAAATTTGTTTGTATCTGAGTTGATTTTGCTTACAATGAGTTGATTTTGTTTACAGATGAGCAGATTTTGCTTGCAGATGAGTTTTTTTTGCTTAGCGCCATAGCTTTGAAAACCACTATAACATTAAATTTAAAGATAAAAAATGAAAAAATAATTCAGCAAAGAAAGAAAACATAAAAAGTTATTTTAAAATAAATATTAAAAATTCATTGCCAACAAGCCAATTTACAAAAAAGAACTCATAATAATTTATGAAGATCTACAAAAAGAATTGAGTGAATGGTCAACTAAAATAAAATACTCATTATTAAAAACAAAAAAGATATTTATGAAGATATGAAACTGAGAAACAGTATTTTTATTTCACTTTTCACTTACTATAAGCTTATCCCCAATAATGTAATTAAAAGCAAAAAACAAACTTATATGCATAACATTTGCAACTTAAAAAATCATTAGAAATGAAGAAAAGTGTTTGAATATAAAGAAGTTACTATTACCGGAATCTATCAAAGAAAATTTGAAATCAATTGAACTAAATGAAAAGTTTTGTAAACATCAAAATAAAGAATATATTAGGGATATCAATACTCTTGATAGTGATTCATGTGTTATAGTAATGAATTATAAGAAACTGTCAAGGATCTGGATAAACAAGCATTCTGGCTACTGCCAACCTACTTAACATCCAGTCATTACCTGATTTGGTGCCCTCCTAATATACAGTTTGACATACCAGAAATGGCAACCAAGCAATATCAAATGACTGTCCAAGTATCCAGTGACTCAAACCCATCCCACACATGACCAACCCCTAGGTTTGATCCAACTAAATCTCTGCCACAGCTAAAGCTATATAAGTCTAAAGTATTATCCAATAAAATATACTTCTCTTCTTTCTTAATCCCATATTTGAAGCTTCCCCAAAAGGCACTCCTTATCACTGGTAGCAGCTACAGTTTTTCAACCACGCCCATGAGAGAGAAAATGACTGACCAAAACCTGCCTACCTTCACTCACGTACTCAACCAGGCCACATTCCAGGAGACCTGGAAAACGTACTTCTGTGCTCACAACATCAACAAAGATATATCTAGTGGATGCACCATATTCAAAGGTCTGGTCATGCCCAAAGCATGCACTAAAATTATTCAATACAGTTGCTCTCTTCAACCACAAACAAACACACAACCACCTATCACAGATGAAGTGACCAACACCAAGTACATTGGTATCAACAAGTTCTTTGGTAAAAGCAAAGAAGACGTCATCAACTGGCTAGACCAAACAGCCGCCAAACTCCGCGCCAGCCACATCCCCCATGAGAAATGGGTCCAGGAAGCCAGCAAGTGCCTGTACAAGGCTGCAGCTAACTGGTTTGCCACCTGGGTTAGCTCACAAACTGGTGATCAGCTTGAAAACTGGAAAGAGTTCAAAGCAACATCACACACAATTTCTGCGTCACCAAATCCCTCTAAGACATTGCAATAGAGCTCAGTGATCTTTCTCAGAAGACCACTATCAAAGCTTACACCAATGAATTTGAGGAAATAAATCACAAAATCCAAAACCCAGCACAAGCTGATAATGTACATACCAGAGCCTCATTCATCAACAGAATGAAATCCTCTGTTGCTGCCCTCATCCACCCAGACGCTAACACCCCCATGCCCACGCTCATTACAGAAGCCAAGCGCGCGGAAAAACGCGCAAACATGGAATATGCTGCACACAACGGCAACTGCTTTGCAAACGACAATGGCAGAGAAAACTTCAATGGCAACAAACGCCAAAACATTAATCATAGCAACAGCAACTCCAATTACAACAATGGCAATTTCAGCCAAATTGCAAACTGCTCCTGCCCCAAGAAAGAGGACACTGCCAAAGTAAACAATGCTGAAACAGCAACCCACTATGAATCTGACCCCACATTCTCTGACCTCAAAGGTCTCAAAACAGAAGAACAGGGAAAAGAAGAGAGGGAACAGGCTTAAGTGACCCTGTCTCCCCCCAACTTGACAAGAAACTGTACCAAGGCACAAACTTTGCTGCTCACATCCCTTGTGTCCTGCAATCCTCCATTTTTATGAACATAAAAATTACATATCACTCACAACTTCTTGTCTACAAATGCAATTAAAAATCACATACACATAAAATTTTATTTGACTCTGGTGCAATACACCATGGTTAGCAAACCATTTGTAACCAAGTACAAAATACCAGTTGTCAAATCCAACTTCAAATACACCAGAATGGCAGACAAATCAAAGGTTCTACTCAAAGGCAAAACAACTCCCTTCAGAATTGACCTCCAAGGCATGCAAACGTCTATCAAAGGACTTGTCATGAACAACATAAACTACAACATTGCAGCAGGCATGGACTGGTTCACCTGATTGAACCCCAGTGTATGTTGAAAAACAAAAACCATGACCATCAAACACAGCGGAGTCAACTTCAACATCCTCAAAAAACCCAATGACCTCATTCTAAGAGACACAGTATTTTTCCAGGTCATAAACCAAGACAACTCAGAACGTCTAACCAAAGAAAGTAACCTTCACATAATGAGGTACTCCAAATTTAGTAATATACAAACAACCAAAATCCAATGCCCAGAACTTGTGGCACTCCTAAACAAATACACACATATATTCAAGGAAGAGCTCACAGAGTTAACACCCAACCAGAAGGTCAAACATGGCATCAACCTGTGTAAATCTATATCTAAACCTGCACCTCTCTATAGACTCTCCCCCATGAAGACCCAAACCCTCAAGACTTATTTTGAGGACAACCAAGCCAAAGGATTCATCCACCCATCAGAATCCCCGTGAGGGGCAGCCATGTTCTTTGTAAAGAAAAAGAAAGTCACTCTTTGGCTAGTAACTGACTACAGAGCGCTAAATGCAAGCACAATAAAGAATAAATATCCCCTTCCAATCATAGAGGATCTGTTTTCAAGACTCTCTGGAGCCAAATCTTTCTCTAAATTGACCTCACCTCAGGTTATAACCAAGTTGAAGTAAAAGAAAAGAAAATACCAAAAACTGTGTTCTGTACACAATTTGGATTCTTTGAATGTAAAGTAATGAACTTTGAGATGACCAATGCTCCCACAACATTTGTCTTTATGATGAACCAAGCGCTAAAAAGCCTCTCAAATACATTATGCTACCTTGATAATATCATTATATTATCAAAAACAAAAAAAGAAACACCTCACACATGTCCGCAAGACACTCAATCAACTTGCAAAGCACAAAATATACGCCAAGCCTAGTAAGTGCCAATTTATGGAAAAGGAACTCCTGTTATTGGGCCACATAGTCTCTGACAGTGGCATCAAAGCAGATCCAGACAAAATAAAATCCATAAATAATATGCAATGCCCCAACTCTGTTAAACAAGTTAGATGCTTTCTTGGAATGATATCTTACCTAAGAAAATGCATCAAAGACTGCAGGAAACTAACCACACCAATCAATGACTTAACCAAGGGTAATTACAAAAATAAATTCATCTGGACACCATAATGCAACAAGAATTTCCAATTATTAAAACAAGCTTTGATTGAAGAACCAATTTTGCAATACCCTAATAACAACAGGTGCTACAAGCTTGAGTCAGATACCAGTGACACCACCATTTGCGCAGTCCTACACATATGCCAGCCAGGGCAGCAAGACTTCCTGCCAGTATGTTAAAAAAGTAGAAAACTAACCAACACTGAGAAGAGGTACCCAATACACAATAAGGAATTGCTAGCTTTATATCACATACAAGAAATGGAGATGTTATTTGGAAGGACATCTAAACGTCTGAGTACTAACCGACCATAAATCCTTAATCTACTTCAAAACTTAGAACACACTTGTATGGCAACAAGCCAAATGAATGTCCCTGCTGGAACAGCTCAATTTGGACATTCAATACAAAAAGGGGGCAGAGCTGATCACAGCTAATGCTCTCTCTAGGCTATATCAGCCAAGAGAGGATCATCCTGACCACCTGGACCCTGACTGACCAAACCTATATAATACTGAGTATAAAACCAAAGGGAAAGACCCCTCAACACATCAGCCAACCCACAATACATTAGTAAGGAACAAAAATATTTCCATGTATCAAATGGCACTGTATACCAAATCATTAATAACAAACATGTTCCCTACATTCCACTTGCACAAAGAGTTGACACCATATTAAGACATAACCATCTACTAGGACATACAAAGGCTAACAACCTAAACCTCACGTTAAAAGAGATAGTATGGTGGCCCAATCTCAAATAAGATATAATTGATGTTCTGAAAAAGTGCACAGTGTGCGGAAAATACGCCAGCACAAAAACTCCCCAGCCAACAGTTAACCCAGGACCTGACCCTGAACCATTCAAGGTTTGGGGACTGGATGTAGTGGGCCCCTTCCCAGAAACTAGGTCCAATCAACATTAGATATTATAGCCTTTGTCTCTGCTAAATGCTGGCCTATCTGCTGGGCAACAAAGGACCACAAAGCAGAAACAATAAACCAATTCATTAACAAAGCAATCATAGCTGATTATGGCACTCAGACTACATCAGAACAGATGGAGCAACAGAGTTATCAGGCCATGTAGTAAACAACAATCTAAAATCCAAAAACATCAAAAATTCTACAACCTCTCCCTACAGGCCACAGGCCAACAGCAGAGTTGAACGCCTAAACAGCAGCCTTATCAAAATACTTGAGAAAAAAATGGATGTAAAGCCAAAGATACATGACTACTATATGTGGAACATGCCTTATTAGTATCCTGGGTCCACACCAATCAAGGGACAGGTTAATAACCCTTTGAATTAACATATGGATACAAACCAGAGATAATCACCTGCAATAACTAACCATATGTGAAGATTCCCCCGGGAAAACCTCCCACAGTAGAACAGGCACCAGCACTACAACACATACACCTCAAAGCTAAAATAGCAGAAATAAAAAGGCTCAAAACACAAAAGGTAACCTCTACAGAGGAGCCACTCCCCATCAACCCCTGTCTGGGTCCTGACTGGAAACAGAAAGAAGCTAGACTCAGTACACAGGAGACCAGGAAGAATCATCAAGTACAGACCAGACAGAAACACCTATCTAGTGAAATTACAAGGTGCCAAAGACCCTGTTGTCAAGAAATACCACAGAGCCTGCCTCTGGCTTAGCAAAGGAGAACACTTGAACCAACTGGTACCAACTAGCAAATAACTCCAGGAACATCAGGTGGCAGCCGTCAAGACAAAGCCCCCTCCTGATGTACCAGAGTAACCCCTTAAGGGTGTTTGTGTCAAGGATCTGGATGTACAAGTATTCTGGCTACCAACAAATCACTTAACATCCAGTCATCACCCAATTTGGTGCCCTCCCAATATACAGTTTGACATACTGGAAATGGCAATCAAGAAATATCACATGACTTTCCAAGTATTCAGTGACTTGAACCCATCCTGCACATGACCAACCCCTAGGTTCCATCTAACTTAATCTCCGCCACAGCTAAAGCTATATAAGTCTAAAGTATTATCCAATAAAATATATTTCTCTTCTTTCTCAATTCCATATTTGAAGCTTCCCCCAAAGGCGCTCCTCATCAAAACTTTAAAATAGGTGGGGTCATATAGAGATAAATAATTGTTTTTATGAGAAAACACCTATTTTTATTATGATTTATAATTGCTTTTAACAAGAATGAGAAAATTCAATATGAGTATCATGGCTTTTTATATGAAATATTATCTCATGACTCTTTGCTTTCAGGTCAGTGTTTGATAAGTCTGCTTAAAAAAGATAAAGTTAGGAATATTAAAAATATCAAAGTTTAAACTAATAATAGTATTCATTTCAGATCTTATGAAATTATATATTTTTTTAAGGAGCTAACCAAAATTATAAAATGAAAAATTAAGTTTAATATATTTGTAGAGTGTCATGGAAAAAGTATTATTGATGGTGATTTTGGTGTATTATCTAAAATATTTAGACAAAAGAAAAATGAGATGTATATAAAAGCATAAATGAATCAAAATGGTTTTTGAGAGAGAGGAGGAAAGAAAGAGTTTATAAGAGTCACTTGTAAATAATTCAGGTGTTTCTCAAAAACATTTTTTCAATTTATGATAGAAAATTCAGGTCTAAAAAAGTTGGCTTGAAGTCAAAGCCTTTTATGTTGATCTTTCATATTTAATGTAAAATGGTGAGCTGTATGGCTCACCTTTGACATTTGAGGATGTTAAGGAGTACAGTAGTTTTAAAAGCTATGATGACAAGAAAAAATACTTCAGATTTAAACAAAATAACTCAGATGTAAAAAAATTAAAAATAAATGAATTTATATTAATTTATAATAGATTTGGGTTAATTTCAATTTTGTTTACATCTGAGTTATTTTTGCTTAAATCTGAGTTCATTTTGTTTAAATCTGAAGTATTTTTGCTTGTTGTCATAGCTTTTAAAACTACTGTACTTCAAAATAAATTATTGTGAAAAGTTATGCACAGACAACAGAGAAACAAAGAGAGCTGATACTACTAAATGATTAGTATAAAATGTTCATGAAGTTGGATACATTAAAAAACTTATATATCACATAGGGTAAATAGTATTTTGAATAGAACAAAATTTTTTCTAAAAATAAATAAGAAATTAATTATAAGAGCCAAAAATAGCTTAATAGAAATTATAGTTTTGGGGCTGCTATTACTCTCCCTTACAACTAATATATTTGATTCTTAGTTTATTAAAATAGATAAAATGGTTTAATCAAAAAAGACATTTAATAAAAGTAAGACTTATTTTTATTATCTGTATATTTTGCATTTTTAAGATATTCTTCAAGAAAAATGTGTATCATATTAATGTTTGAAAATATATTTGTTTATAAATTAAACAATAAAAAGTAGTTAACAGGCTTTAAAATTCTTAAACTGGTGACTTGGATTGATCTAATAAAGAATGATTCTCATGTTATTCAGAATTTAATAAAATTATACTGTAAATTCAGAAACTGAACGTAAAAATGTGGGATTGTCAAATCCTTGGTCCAAATTTTGAATCACTTTTGCAAGATAGCCTTTTTTTAAATAAATTGAATTATTTGTATTTTTATTTTTATTTTTAAAAATGTGGGAACTCATAGACACTTTGCAAAGTTCAAGTCAAACTGCATATTTCCAAATCATGAAATGAATTAACTGGAAGCAGATTTGAAGTGTTCAAATCCATCAACCATTTTCATTAAGTTTACTATGTTTTTTGAAATTGTGGGATTGTCAAATCCAAGAACCAAATTTCAAATCACTTTTGAATGCCACTAGTAAACTCAAATAATAATTGCAGGAACTGGAATCCAAATTGAATGTACAGTAAGAAACTAGGACAAATCAACCCAAATCAAGAAGCTTCACTCTGGATAAAATCAAATGAACAATCCAATATCAACAACCATGTTTAGACATGAAATTAAGTGAAATGTAAAATTGTCTAAACTGGAAATGATGCAATATTCTGCACTCTAAATCACTAATATAGCAATCACAAAACCATATAATTATATATGAGCTACCCTCCTGATTATGCAGAAATTTTTTAAAAGTTTTTGGCCCCCGGCTTAGCCAGGGGCCATAAAACTTCTTTCCAAGGAAGGAAGAAAGGAGGGGAAAAGATAAACCATCAGTTTACTACACTATGTATTCATGTATTGCTATTAAGGATACTTGATTACAGTAGATTTTAAAAAATGCCAATAATAAACTAGAATTATATATTACAATCTATCCTATCATGTTGTCTTTTCCTTGATGTGTTGATAGTTCATTTGCTGTCTATAATATTCTTGTATTTAATTGGATAGTTTCACCTCCAATTGCCAAGGCAACTGGAGGTGAAACTATCCAATTAAATGCAGGCACATTATCAACAGCAAATGAACTATCAAGACATCAAGGAAAAGACAAAGTGATAAGATAGATTGTAATATATAATTCTATTTTATTATTGGCATTTTTTAAAATCTACTGTAATCAAGCATCTAAATTTTAGACGTCCTAAAATGGAATAGGGCAATTTTTGAGAATGCCTATGATTCCTAAAAGAATTAGCACAAATCCACTCTAGATCCTTTGACATCTTTTTTGAGATGCGCATAAATTATATTTATTTCAAATTTACCTCATTTTTGATTTGAAATTTGGTTCTTGGATTTGATAATCCCGCAATTTCATATTTGTTAAGTTTACATGATGTCTATGATTTGTTTGAAATACAAGAAATCTCAAATTTTACATTAGAATACTGCATTTCTGATTCATGTATCCTGCATTTGTTTGCTGAGTTTTTTCTTTTGTTAGTTGAATTATCTTCTCAAGGGATTCAAAATTTGGCAATTTAAATCAATCAAAAAAGTAAAAATAAATGGTTGATTTTATTAAATATTTTTATTTTCACTCAGCTGAGTTGCCCGCAAAAGTGATTCAAAATTTGGACCAAGGACTTGACAATCCTGCATTTTTACGTGCAAGTCTTGAATTTACAGTACAGTATTTTTAAAGGCTATGACAACAAAGCAAAAATACTTTAGATTAAACAAAAATAACTCAGATGTAAACAAAATTAAAAATAAACAAATTTATATTAATTTATGTCAGGAATTTATATTGACTTTGCTCTACCTTAGAAAATAGTGGTGGTCTGCCAAGTCATCAATGATAGAAGCTTCTGATATATTGCAGTAACGCCTAATTGATCTCAGAAGCTTTTACAAAGTAGACTCAGGCTAATTTATGAAAGGCCAATCAGGAACATCCTAGACCATCAATTAAGATCAAATCCTGATTGGCCAGAGTTATTCTGGAATACTCCAGAAAACTGCTGGGTTAATAGTAAAATAGGTTTGATAATGAGGCACCAAAAAGATGATGAGATTCCCTGAGAATAATGAGGATTGGGATCAATTTGCACTGGCAGCCCACTGGTGACACTAGAAATTCCTGGTGTGAAAGGTTTCCAGGTGACCTGATTATTAATGCACTATAAATAGAGACATTAATTGGCACTGTCACTGCCAGTATGCCAATAAATTATGCATAGTTATGAAGTAAATAGTACCCATCACAGGGTACTATAATATCAAATCCCATGCCATTACATGGATGCCTGACTCTGGGGGTTGATGCTGGCAGTCTGGGGATGGAATGACCAGCTGAGCAAGAGTTAGAAGCATCAGATGAACTATCTTGGCAAGAGGGCTCAAGCTCTATAAAAGATCTTCCATTGGTTTAATGGAAGGCAGAAAAAATAAGATAATCCTACTGTAGAACATCTTATCAGTAGAAGATAAACTTGAGTTTGAAGACCCTTGTCATTACTCAAAGAACTTAGCAAGCTGCCAGCTAGAGAGCTGCTTGTACATTGCCTCCCTTGGACATTGCTTGTTGTTGCCCTGCCAAGGACTAAACAGATGCCGCAGATAACACTTGTTGTCATACAAGCATTTCATTCTACAGAATGGCAAAGATTACACATATCCTCAATAAAGCAAATGATACTTGGACTGCCAGATCTGATAGCAGAAACAAAAGTTCTGACAATTTACAATAAATTTGGGTTCATTTCAATTTTGTTTACATCTGAGTTGAATTTGTTTAATTCTGAAGCATTTTTGCTTGTTGCCATAGCTTTTAAAACTACTGTATTTAACAGCAACCACCAGAGTTAACTCATTCCACAAGTCAACTCACTGAATGTCAACAATTTTTCAACATTCAGTAAGTCAACATTATTTTAGTATTTATCTGCTGGAATTGGGCATTTCCAAAACTAAGCTAATTTTTCATAGTGAATTATTAAGTCAGAATTTCAAAATTAAAAAGGAACAGACATAATGTTGACACCATTTAAACAAAGGCTTAATTTTAAGCCAAAAACCTATATAATTTACTATGAAAATGTAAGTTTCTTTGTACTTTTACATTAAGGTTGACTACAGTAAGTAATATCTGGATGTTGACCCCAAATAAGAATCCATGAGTTTCTTAATAAATTATACAATATTCTAAAAATAACTATTTTTAATATTTTATACTACTGTTTTTATTAAATAAAAAATAAGATAAGCATTGAAAAAAGACATATGCCAACTTTCAGAGCATTCTTTGTATTATTTAGATATTTACTGTTATTTTAAACTCACTGGATAAACTATAGCTTATTTCCAGAAGTCCACTTAAGCCAAAACACATATGTTAAAACTAGAATTCATATATGTAATTATAATGCCAACTTTGTGTCAAATTGATGTGTTGCTGAAATCACAGCAAACGGGTTTGGCTAAGCAAACAAAGTGACATAATTTAAGTGAGATTTAATAGTAGAGTTACTATAAAAGAACGCTGACTGCCTGGATGTCAACACCTTCACTTGTTTATTAGTAAAACACTGCCGCTTAAAAAAAAGCACACATACAATGGTATGGTAATTCAGGCCAAAGTACCCAGGGCTGTACTTTAGACTTCCTTCTACAATTCCTATTATTTAGTTTTCATAAGTTACATATGCAAATCTTTAAATTTTTAAATTTAAAAATAATTAATTTTGGCCTTAAAAAACCAACTCCGGAAAATATTAACCAAGCTTTATAAGTGATTTACATAGTGTTTTTATACTTTAATGCTGACTGTCAGTATGTCAACATCAAAATTAAAGCATTTTTTATGCTGATAAACTAAATTAAATATTTTTGACTATTGTGACTACCAGAATGTTGACTTTTTATTTAAACATGGTTTTTTTCTATTCTTTACTAATAAACTAGCTCTAAAATTACTTTCCATACTTCTATAAACTATTTAATTCATAATAAAAAATAAAACAAGTGATTATTATTTAATTTTATTCATGTCTCAAATGATTATTCTTACTTTATGAGCTATACTCTAATTATTGTAGGAAAAATCTTCCAAGAAGCCACATAAGAGCCCCAAGTCAACCAAGAAAGTACCCAAAGCCTCTGGAAAGGCCCAAAGTCCCTACCCCAACAAAAAACCAGCCAAAGAGCCCTCAAAAAAACAGAAGACAAAGAAGAAGACCCCAGACCCTGAAAGCAAAGAGCCCTCCCCTGCCCCCTCCTCTTCTCCAAGCTGGTACCAATCAGAAGGAGATGAGGTTTCACTAAACAAGCAAGGAAGAAAAAAGATACCCAAGAGTCCAGAACCCCAGTCAAGCCCAGATGAATCAAGCTCAAAGGAATCAAGCCCCAAGGAATCAAGCTCATCCCAGTCCAAGAAGCGCAAGAATCCAGCTCCAGATAATTCCCCTCCACTGCCTAACAAATCTGCACCTCCATCTTCCTCATCAAGTATTAATAAAGAAGATCCTGATGATTAACTGTCTGACTATCATCAAGCACTAATTGGCCCATGGGATCCCCTAAAGGTTCACAATATATGTAACGTCAAAGGAGAGTTTAAGCTTCCAAAGAAGTTCCCTTGGGTTTCCCTCTAATGTCTGTCAAAGGAGGTGCAAATTTAGTCTGTGATGACTATGTTTTCAATTGCAACAATCATAAGAGAGCAGGAAGAAGCAAGCATTATGTATGTGAAGATAGAAGCTGCGCTGCCAGGATCAATACAGAAGGACGGGATAAAGTCACTAGTGAAAAAGGAGAGCACACATGCAATGCTCCAATAAATCTTATTGAAAAGCTTCTAAAGCGGTACCTCTACCAAATGGTCCCAGTCTCCAAAGACGTCAAGGCTTCTGATCTGGAAGTTAAGGCCACCACACACCTAAGTAATGAGAACCTGAAGCTCATCCCTGACCGCAACCAGTTAGTGAAGTACATATGTGACAAATGCTGTGATCTATTCCCCCATAAGAAATCTGCCATGGTCCAAGGAGAGTTAGTATTGACAGAGGAGCTAAAGATGTTCAATGGTGATGAGGTATTCCTTTTACATGATGATGGGCCTACAGCAGAGGCAAGAATTATATGCTATGCTACACAACAGAACCTGGAGGAGTTGAGGGATTCAGAGGCCTGGTTATGTGACGGTACCTTTGCAGTATGCCCCCACCTTTTTTTACTAACTATGGGATGTACATTACCTTATTGAAGGCAAGGTGCTCCCATTTGCCTAATTTCTGCTTCCTGGGGCAACAGAATAGATCTAAACAAAGGCCTTTAAAATTCTTCAGGAGGGCATCAAAGCTCTACCCAGTAATAGAAAGAGTCCCCCTGGCCATAACACTAGAACCAATTCAGATGATGATGAAAAGGATGAAGCCACCCTTGCTGCAGAAAAAGAAGCTCAAGATAAAGCACTTGGACCCTCAACTATAATCATGGACTTTGAAACTGACCAGTATAACGCTTTTGTAAATACCTTTGATGAAGAGGTCCAGGGGTGTTTTTTCCATTATTGACAGGCTGTCAACAGGCAACTAAAGGGTTTACCTGAGCTCAGCAAGCTCCACCGTCTAAATACACCAGGAAAGTACAAGTTCTTAATTCAGCAGTTTTTAGCACTAGCCTTTGTAAAGCCAGAGCATACTGGACAAGCCTTTGACCTCCTATGCCAGGATTCATATTCCAAGAAACATGATGGTGCCTTCTACCCTTTTATTGAATATTATGAACCACAGTGGATTGGACGTAAGTTCACTAAGCCCAGAGCCAAAGCTAACTGGAACTGCTACCAGGAAGTTCTTAAGGATGAGATGAAAACAACTTCATCTTTGGAGGGCTATAATAAGCATATCAAGTCCTCCTTTGGAATCAAGCCCAGATACAACACCTTCTATGAGCACCTCAAAGTCCAACAGGGGAAGACTGTTGCATCCATCAGAGATATTGAGAACCGCCCATCCAAGAAGAAGAGAAACACCAAAGAGAAAAAGTATCAAGAGAAGATTAAGGACGTTGTCAAGGCCAAGTATAAGCGTTCAGAGATTGGGGAATACATCAAGAAGATTGCCACAGTTCTTAATGGCAACCAGGTGATCACAGTCTAGCTTTCAATTAAATTTATTGAGTATTGCCTAATTTTTTATATAGTTCTTATATATTAAGTATAATATTTTTAAATAAATAGTTATTCTAAATAACTCATTAATAATTTATGATACTGTTTTTATAAAATCATTGATTTTATATTGATAGTTTGATGCTTTAGACTGTATTACATGGCCTATATTGGTATTTTACTAGTAAATTATATGTTTTTTGTAGTTTTCAAAAATATAAAAAACTTTATACTACTGTTTATGATTGTTATATTTTGCTATAATATGTAATTTTTTATGTAGTATCTTTTTTTGTATTGGATTTTTTTTGTTTTTATAAGTGGGAAAAATTATTATAGTAAAGATAGCTAATTTCATAGTAAAATAAAATAAAAGTGTATTTTTATGAATTTTTTTAATTGTCATGTATAATTTTTTATGCACTTTTTAAAATCTATGTTGTCATATTACCCTAAAAAATATCTTGAAGCTTAATTTTTATTAAGTAAAATGTTCAGGAAACAGGTTTCTGCTTATTAAAAAACTGTCAACATTTAGTAGTCTGCATGAGTTAAAACTTAATTCTGACTTTTCAATGCTGTTGAAATTAAAGTATTTTTAATTCTGATTATCAACATATAGTAAGTTGACTTGCAGAATGAGTTAATTCTGGCAGTTGCCTATTTAACTGATTGATTTTAAATATTGGTTCAATCTTTTCAAGAAATTTAAAGAGGCTTATATGTATATATTATCTAACTCCAGGATTTATGAATTAAAATTGAAAGTGAGCACCAGATTGTATAATATACTTTTATATGACTGGATATTTAAAATATATACTGAGGATTGCATTGACTGGGTAAAAGAGTTCTTGCTTAAATTAAAAAGATTTGATTTAAATTAGATGGATAAATGTTAGTTTGAGTTAATAATAATTGTTTTTTAGATTTCAATTTATTGAAGTATGTTGTAATAAAAAATATTATAGCTAGATTTTTTGCCTGATCTAAGTGAATGCAAATTGTTTCAGAGTTAACCTTGCTTGCCATTACATCATTATAATTAGGATATCAGCAGAGTGAGGTATCAGTAATAATATTAAGGCTGTCAAGATTTTAAATATTAAAAAATTAAAGGATCCGACTAAAAAAACACAGGTGCACAACCTAGTGGTCTAGAGCCAGGTTCAACATAAAAATGCAGGCACTCAGGCTTCAGAAATGATAAATAAATGGTTAAATTAAATCCTGGCATGAAGTAAACTACTATTTCCATGATAAAATGAAACCTGATTTTACTGCATAGTTAATGAGCACACATCAATAAAGCTCTCATATATGCAACTTATAATAATAAAGATTCTAACTTTTAAGTATATCTTATAACAGTAAGGGTTTAATACTACCTATCATTCAAATAGTATCTAGAAGAATTCACTTAGGATTGGGCTTCCAGACCAACCATTCTAAGATAAAAAGACTAGTGGTCTACCATATTTAAAAAGCTCTGATTAGATTTAAACAATAATATTCACCAATCAGTAGCCATCTGTTGGCTAGCTAGACCTGGGGTGTGGCTCAGGTAGACTCCTGAATTACTTGTTGAGGGACGCAGGTATGAAAGCTGTTACTTCATATCTCAGATTAATGTCTTGGTCCAATTGCCCTTTGGTTGAAGAGCTATTTAAGGGGTTTCTCTATAAAAACTACCTCATAATGGAAAACCTTATACAAAGCCATAAATCTACACCAGCCTCTTTCTTAGGATTGTAAACTAACTTAATAAATAACACAGGTATCTGGGCCAGCCTCATCATCAGTCTCTTATAAATAAAGGCTTATACTAGTTATCTTATTTTTTCTTTGGGCTATTATCAAGTATAGAATCACCTTCCTTTATTTGCCTTCAATCTCAATTCTATTAAAGTCTAGAGAAAAAGATGATACTATCATAATACAGAACAATTTTTTTATAATATGATATAGACATAAACCCAAATCACTAGCAGATGTGAGAAGAACATCTTGTTGCTTTCTGGGCTGTGGGACTTTTCAGACTTGTTACATCATCATATTTTTCATGAGCCATAATATAAACCAAATATCACAGGTTCTGATGTACTTTACTAATGTTAGAATAATTAAAATCCTCCCAGAGAATGTTATAAAACCTCAATACACACATTTCTGATAAAGATCAAAAAAAATAATTTTCTAAAATTTAGAGTACCTAGATGGGGTTTTCAGATAATTTCAATCAAAATAATTCTAAACACAATAGCTTTACATAGTCTAGATATTGGGATATATAGCAAAGTTATGAAATTAGGCTCAAAACATAACTGAATGTTCAAAATCAACACCATTTAATCAAATTCACACTTATTACAGTAATTTTATAACCTGTTGAGATACTGTAGATTCAGAAACTGTTGGAAAAATGCGGGATTGTCAAATTCTTTTGCATAAACTCACCAACTTACTGGAATATTTTTAATCCTTTTATATACAAAATAAGTTGTTCTGCAATGAAAATTACTCCATTAAGTTGGTGAGTTCATGCAAAAGGATTTGAAAATCCAGCATTTTTCCCAACAGGTTCTGAATCTACAGTATAAAATCAACTCAGCCCAAAAAAATTTAAGTGCATCCAAACCTATTGTAATTTAATATAGATTCCTTGATTTTCAATTTAATTTTTGGAACCAGTTGATTTTGTTATCTCAACAGGTTAAAAAACTACTGCATATATCAAAAAATGGAAATAATTGTCAGTGCCTCTTCATCAATTCCATGCTCTACCTTTTACTAAGCCAGTTGAAGGTTGGCCAAGAGGCAGGACAGATAAAGGAATGGGACTAAATTTATAACATATAATACCTTATGCCTCAGAAGTGCACATTTCCTAGGTGTGGACTAACAGAGTCCACCAAGCCAGTCATTGTGAGATACAAAAAGCTGAGATACCCATTTGATATTAGTGTTATGCTTTTTTAAGTGAGAGAAATTCTTCAAACCTTGGGTGTGGCCTGTAAAATTAGCTATCTCAGATAACTAAGTAAAGGTAATTATATATCTATCTAGAGAGATAGCTGGATAGTTACTGTTCTTTGTACAGATGTATGAAATTTTTTAGAAAAGTATCAGGCTTTGTGGATGAATTTGTTTGGCTGTACTCAAGATTAAAAGTGTTCACCAAGAATCAGGGTCAGAGGAAGATAACTATTAAGTAGTAAAAAGTTGACTAAACCAAAGATTAACTACAATTTTTCATTAAAAAATGAAAATTTGAGTTAGCTGTAAATCAGGTGGAGGTTTATATCCCAAATTATGAGCAGGGGTTTGCTTAAGCTCACTTGGTGTGAGCTTGTCTAAGATGGATGAGTTGAGGATGAGATTAATGTGGCATCTGTACTAGGTTTGGCTAGAGCCTCTATTTTTGGGCTTACTGGGCAGGGGGGTTGAACCAGGGTTTCAGGCCCCGCTGTTAAGAGTACTTGAGTTTGAATGATGTTGGATGCTATCTTAGGCACAGTCAGGGGGGACAACAGAGAAATCCTAACCATAATATTAGGTTTGTACAAAGCTGCAAAGTTAGTTGTCTGGGATAAATAAGATGTTTACCTTAAGGACCCAGAAAGAGTAGACATGATACTCCTCTAGCTGTGGCTAGAAAGTGTGCACCAAAGTACAGAAAAATACACAAAAACATGTGAATTGAGCTTGGATTTTATTTGGAAGTTACAAATGGAATTTATAATGTTTTTAGAAGCCATAAAAAATTAAATATACATAGACCAAGTGATATCTGCACACATGAGATGCAGATTGCTATGGTACTAGAACATATGATAAATGACTCCAACTTCTTTTAAAAAGCTATTGAAATTTTGGAAAGCAAAAGGAAATGCAAGAATCTTAGCTTTATTTTTAAATTTGATCCCACCATAGGGCACATCAAAACAGTGTGCATATTGCTATTCACAACAGATGAAAATGATGAAAGTCCCATTTTCCCTAATCTGAGAATTATAATTAATTTTGGTGCCTAAAATAAGTGCCCGCCTCAGGTATCATTCCTAAGGCTGAATCTACAAGATGGCTTATTGTTGGCCTGTCTTGTCTGTTATCATCATAATTGACATCCACTGCCTCAGATAGGGCCAGGCTTGGAACCTAGGCAGTGTCACAGATAGTATCATTTTGACAGATAGTGTTTACTCATAGAAAAAGAAAAATAAAGGACACTCAGCTTGAAAACAATGCTCTCAGAAGCTAGGTGACCTGGATCAAACTATTAATGATAAGTGAGTTGTAATCAAAAATGTCACAATCCTGTCAAAATTGCTGATTTTGGTCAAAAATAGATGAAATAAAAAACAAGTAATTTTGTACAGTAGTTTTAAAAGGTATGACAACAAGCAAAAATAATTCATATTTAAACAACTGGACTCAGATGTAAACAAAAATCAAAGAAACAAATTTATATTGATTTACAATAGATTTGGATTCATTTCAATTTTGTTTAAATCTGAGTTCATTTGTTTAAGTCTGAATTATTTTTGCTTGTCGCTGTAGTTTTTAAAACTACTGTATTGTTTGGCTCAAAAAATATGATGTTACTTAGTTTTTGTTACCTCTGAATGTGACAGAAATTGTTGTATAGTAAGAAGCAGTTTCCAGATGGTGAGGAATCACCACCCAAATCCACATAGAGTTGATGATTAACCACCAACAAAGCTTCAGATACTGTTTTGTAAAATTTCCAAAAGATACACTTGGGTTAAGTAAAATGATTAACCCTAACCAAAGGAGCCCTAGATAAATGGTCTGCAAGAGAATCAGAGCTTCTTCAGCATAAAATTCAGGACATTGGGATAGCACATGACTTTCAGCTTTAACAGGAGTAGGAACAGCTCCAAGATTGACAGGCATTGAATTAACATTTGGTGGCAACAACAACAAAGTACCAACGGCAGGCCCCCATCTTCCAGTAATGATCCAGCTTAGATTCATATTGTAGGGAATGTAGCGCAGCAATCCAACTACAGGATGCATTTAAAATAAAGATCAGACCAATGGATAACTGATCTTATTGAGTAAATTTTTGGGAGGACTAAACTCTTAAGAGTTGAAACAGTGAAAGTTATTTAATATATATCAAAATTTGACTAAGCAATACCACCTGGATCCTTGGCTCCTATTATTTCTGCATCATCAAGTGAGTATCTAGTCCATGTTGCAAAGAAAACTTGTGTGACCAACTTCTGATGACCATGCTGATAAATAAGATCATATCAGGTGACCCTTAAATTACGTCAATTTATCAACATCAGCTTACAGGGCGGGATTGGATTCAGCTGGCAAACTGGAGCAGCTGTAACCCATTTTTGATCAACCGTTTGATTCAAGTCCGTTAAATCAATCAATTTTGTTAAAGGTTTCCGGGCTTTTTGAGCTTTACTACTTGGCTGAATAATCCCTGGCATTATGGAACTTACTGTGATACTGAAGGCTTGGTAACAAAATCTTTGCCTGAACACATTAGCAGCTATCTCAAGTATCATAACCACTTCAAAACTTAAAAAACTATAGCGGTATTTCAATAAAACCAATAATATCAAAAATCCTTGAGAAATTTGAATTTTGATTTATTAAGTTTGTGAAAATAGCGCTGCTTATGAGTAACATACCAGTAAGGTTTCTTGCAATGAACACATTGATTTTGTGGTGTCTACAGCCTCCACACTGCTTGCCGGCCTCACTGAGGCTAAAATTGAGAGAATTGTTGAGCCTATTTTTGAGATTCTTTTTCTATAAAGCCTTGTCTTCACTTCTCAATAATTTATTTTTCTATTATTTTTATTAGTTTCCTTTGGTTGCACACTTCCCATTCCTTTGCTTGAAGCATTATGACTGAGAGTTTCAACTTCTCAATTTCTGTTAGTTACCAATATATTTTGCATCCAGCTTTTCATCCCTCACCTTATCAATACTGTTGAATCTCACAGAGGCTTCAAAATTGCATATAGCTTAAGTTTCTATTTTGGGGCTTTTTGCCACGCTGGGCAGGATTTTCAAGCTCATCACAAATTCTGGAACCCAAGTTGACACTTTATAAAGTTTGGGTCAGACTTGGGTCCTCTTTTGTGCTTGAGATATGAGAAAGTGGCCTGATTGCTTTTGTGAAGCTGTGCCACTTCTTCTTCTCACAGCTTTTACTATGAGATTTGTGTCAGGATAGGCCATGAGAATACCATATCTATATAAATACTGAACCAACATTAATGTCTACTAGCTTATTTTAAAGCTACATATCAGCTCTATATTTTGATAGAATTTATAAAATCAAATACTAATTTTGCTAAGTTAGTTTATTTCTTTATAAACTTAATAGTAAACTCCACTTATTTAGATTTATAATTCATATTTATGCTTGTAACATGCAATTATATATATAATAAAGTTATTTTTTAAAAAATATTTAAAATAAGAGTTTTTTAAATTAAACAGATGATAAGTAATCCCATCCTAAAGATCTAATAAAATATATTGAATTGGTATAGTGGATTCAACTCTACCTGTCCTTAGATGGGAAACCACCTAGTAGTTTGATAAATGTGGGTTGAACCTGAGCATTTGATTTTCTGCGCTATAAATGGTTATGCATCTAGTCTTACCTAGGGATGCTCCGGCCCGGCCCCGGCTGGCTTTCGGCTCTAGTCCGCTACACCTAAGATGGTCACTTTGTAGTATTTAAATAATATAAAATACCTCTTTAAATCGATTGCCCAGAGCCAGAAGCTACCAGAGCTAGGTCGAAGCAGTCCTACTTATAACAGCCATGCCATCCAAATCTATGGCGAATAGATCATGGCAAGTGGCACCACTTAGGACGTTAAAAGTATCCTTTGCAAGCTTGTTATTTAAAGCTCTCCACAGTTTTACTCAGCCGGAGAGATTAACTGTTGTAATTCACTACAGATAATTCACTTTACTTGAATGGTTAATAGATGCGCCCCTTATCCCTAACTTATGTGCTCACAGTATTTTGCCCTGATATCATTGCAACCAACGTTAATGAGAAGGTTAGTTAATTCCTCGATTTACTCTGAGCTATGACTTTTTTGTTCAGGAAAAATATATTTCAATTAAAACTTGTCTTTTGTGTTACGAGTCATTTTTAAATTAGCTTTGTAAAGCCTTCTCTGGAAGGACTATTCCTACCTATTAAAACTTACATCTTTTTTTAGAAACCAATCTACTTAACCAAAGACAACTCAAAATTCCAAGATATCAATAGAAGCTCTAAGAGTAACGAGATTGTTCTCTTGAACTTTTCGAGGACTGAGCCACAAGCTCCTTACTGGAAAGCCTTTATTCCTTCTTTAAACGATTACATATCCTTTCTCAAGAAGGAATATTATGATTTTGTAAAGTATAAAATGGTGTTTAATAATTAGTGATTCCGATTCAGAAAAGGGCGACAGAAACCAGAATAACTTGAATAACAAACCAGAACAGGAAGAGCTAGAAAAAAAGAGCGAAGAGAACCAAAATGGGGCTTCGAGTGGAGCTTCTTCTACCTACCCGGCTCCTCCTACCCGAGGATATATATACAATGGTTCTGCTGATCGCTTTAATTATGCGTCGGTTGATTGTGCGGCAGGGATTATGGCAACAAATAAAGGTGCTCGAAGTGCCTCGGCTATCCTTCACAAAGACAAGGATCGATATCTTCTGGACCAATGTTCGTCAGAAAGGTTTGTGGTGGTCGAGCTTTGCCAAGAGATCGAAGTCCAAACCATATTGCTTTCCAATTTCGAATTTTTCTCGTCCACCTTTCGACATTTTAACGTATATACTTCCTCGCGGTATCCACCCAAGGAGCCCGATGGCTGGTATCTTGCCGGCTCATTCGAAGCTTTAGACACTCGTAACACTCAAGTAATCTCTATTAATCAATTGAAACTGACGTTGTCTTAGGCTTTCGATGTGCATCTACCCCAGGTGTGGATTAAATATCTGAAAATTGAATTTCTTTCGCATTATGGCGACGAATATTATTGTCCCATTTCGCAGATTAAGGTGTTTGGTCCAACCATGTTGGTAGAATACCTTGACAGCCAGGAACGCCAAAACAAAGCTGATGAAAATTCTCCACAAGTTATGCCCCCCAACTCTTTTACTGTTTCCGATGACCAAAGTTTGCTAGAAAAATTAGTCCCCAAGCCAGTGGCCCATGAGACACCCAAGTTAGACCTGCCAAAGCCTTTGCAATCACCCATAATACCTAAAGCATATCCGATTTCGCTTCCAAAGCCATCACCACAATGCTTTCCTCCAAAGCCAAGTTTCTTGTTGCCTGTTTGTAAAATATCGCCCAAGACACCATATAGGCGCCAAGATCTACTTGAAGAGCTTTTCTTACCCAAGTGCTCAATTGGTACTCAACCCAAGCTACCTTCTCCTTCAGCGTCTGCAAGGATTTGTGAGGGTCAGGCAACTTGTACAGAGACATTAACGCAAGAAGAGCTACCACTCTTAACTTCTCAGGCCTCAGCAACACCTGGTCCAGGAACTGGATCTGAGAATGTCTTTAGGACTATGGCAAGGCGATTGGATAATCTTGAAAACAAATATGCTTTGCTTGAGAGCTACATCAATGAGCAGACTATTGCTTTAAACTCTATTCTGACAAAGATGAATGCTCAGCAGGAACAGCAGCTATTATCTGCCTTCAATGACATAAGTCTAAGATCCAAGCAACAAATGGAGCACCTCAAGAGGTCTCATGAAGAGGTTTGGTCTGGGCTGTTCCATCGAATTGAATCATCTAATGCCAAGCTTCATCTTGAAGTAGCCTCACTTAATCAGAAAGTCAACCTTTTAGCTGAAGAGGTAATTAAAAATCTTATTTATCTGCTAACAAAATATAAGGTGATGTTTGGTAAACGAATGGCTTTGGCTCAACTGACAATTCTCTTTATTGTTGTGGTGATGGTGGTCCTTGTACAATTATATTATTCTGCATTTAATTCCAAGGCTTATCTTCAACAGTCAGACTTTGGCATCTCCATGCCTTCTTCTCCAGGGTTCAATTTACATCCAGCATCTACCCAGCCTGGTAGAATAAACAACACACCATCAGGTTCAGCGTCTCCTGCAGTAGCTCCCAACCCAGGTCCTGTCTCAGACCCAATGTCACCCATTGCTGCTCTCAACCCAGATCCTGCTTCAGTCCCAGTATCATCAATTACAATCTCCAATCAAGGCTGCAATGCTACATCCAGAGATATGTCTTATCAGCAAGCTTATGAGTCTCTAGATCCTCAGGTTTCAAGCCCCCCTCGGCCTATATCATCCAAGTCCATGGATGATATGCTTCTCAAACATACACCAATCTTACAGGTCTCATCTGAATATGATCAAGAGTACACTCCTCCTTATAGCCGCAACCTTCCTTTGACTCCTCCTGATACATCACACATTGATCAGCCTTCATCTAGTTTCCCTAAAGATTATTCAGATGGTTAAAGCATCACCTTTTAATATTGTTGCTATAATGTGCTCTTTATAAAAAAAACTAACATTTAATTTCCAAATCAGTAGTAGTATGTAAGTCTAATTATGCTCTGAAGAGGCCTATATAGTCTATCAATCACAAATTATTTTAGCTTTTAAAACTGTAGAGAACTGTATGACTTGGTTTTAAAATCATAGCAGTATCCCTAATAGCTAGCAGCAGTTTGTCAGGAATTTTATTAAAAGCAGCAAATTCAAAATATTGTGCAATCATATATAAGTTCAGTCTACTTGATAGAATGAAAATAATAATCTTAGCTAGCTAGATCTAATTACTCAAAGCCTTTTTATTGTCACATTTCTTTTTATCAAGAAATTTACAGCAGCTTTACAGCCTGTTGAGATAAACAAAACTGAAGTAGATGCAACTCTATTGTAATTTGATATAAATGCCTTGATTCTTGATTTTGTTTTTAGACTGGGTTGGCTTTGTTTATCTTGACAGGTTAAAAAACTACTGCATCAAACTGGCATTAAATCTTCTAGAAGCCGTTACAGATAAGAAGCTTCTGTTAAATAGTTCAGCAACAGTTTGGTTGAGAATTTTAAGCTCCAAGAGGATGTTTAGACTGTAAATTGATATATCTTTATCTTTAACTCTTAGGAGCTCTGAGAAAAAATAGCCTTGATGTTGAAAAAAATTATCTATTGATAAGGAGCGCCTTTTGGGGAAGCTTCGAATATGGAATTAAGAAAGAAGAGAAGTATATTTTATTGGATAACCCTTTAGACTTATATAGACTTGACTGTGGCGGGGATTTAGTTGAATTGAACCTAGGGGTTGGTCATGTGCGAGATGGGTTCGAGCCACTGGATACTTGGACAGTCAGGTGATATTACTTGGTTACCATTCTTGGTATGTCAAACAGTATATTGGAAGGGGATCAAATCAGATGATGGCTGGATGTTAAGTAGGTTGGCGGTAGCCAGAATGCTTGTTCATCCAGACCCTCAACACCCCCTTAATGGGTTACTCTGGTACATCAGGAGGGGGCTTTGTCTTGACAGCTGCTGCCTGATGTTCCTGGAGTTGTTTGCTAGTTGGTACCAGTTGAGTTGAGTGTTCTCCTTTTCTAAGGCGGAGGCAGGATCTGTGGTACTTCTTGGTAATGGGCTCTTTGGCGCCCTGGAACTTAACTAGGTAGGTGTTTCTGTCTGGTCTATACTTGATGATTCTTCCTGGTCCCCTGTGTACTGAGTCTAGCTTCTTTCTGTTTCCAACCAAGACCCAGATGGGGGAGTTAATGGGGAGTGGTTCCTCTGTAGAGGTTACCTTTTGTGTTTTGAGCCTTTTTATTTCTGCTATTTTAGCTTTGAAGTGTATGTGTTGTAAGTTGGTACTTGTTCTTCTGTGGGAGGTTTCCCCGGGGGGATCTTTATGTATGGCTGTTTGTTGCGGGTGATTATTTCCAGTTTGTACCTGTAGGTTAGCTCAAACAATGAATAACCTGTCCCTTGGTTGGTGCGGACTTGGGATACTAGTAATGCATGTTCCACATATAGTGGCCATGTATCTTTGGCTTTACCATCCATTATTTTCTCAAGGGTTCTGATAAGGCTGCTGTTTGGGCGTTCAACTCTGCTGTTGGCCTGTGGCCTGTAGGGCGAGGTTGTAGAATTTTTGATGTTTTTGGATTTTAGATTGTTGTTTACTACATGGCCTGATAACTCTGTTGCTCCATCCGTTCTGATGTAATCTGAGTGCTGTAATCAGCTATGATTGCTTTGTTAATGAAATAGTTGATGGTTTCTGCTTTATGGTCCTTTGTTGCCCAGCAGATGGGCCAGCATGTGGCAAAGTTGATAGCTACAATTAAGAAATGTTGGTTTGTCTTTGTTTCTGGGAAGGGGCCCACTATGTCTAGTCCCCAAACCTTGAATGGTTCAGGGTCTGGTACTGGGTTGACCGTTGGCTGAGAAGCCTTTGTACTGGTGTATTTCTTGCACACTGTGCACTTTTTCAGAACATCAACTATATCCTGTTTGAGATTGGGCCACCATACTATCTCTTTTAACGTGATGTATAGGTTGTTAGCCATTATATGTCCTAGTAGGTGGTGATGTCTTAGTATGGTGTCAACTCTTTGTGCAAGTGGGATGTACGAGACATGTTTGTCATTAATAATTTTGTATACAGTGCCATTTGATACAGGAAATATTTTTTTTTACTAATGTATTGTGGGTCAGTTGATGTGTTGAGGGGTCTTTCCCTTTGATTTTATACTCAGTTTTGTACAGGTTTGACCAGTCAGGGTCCAGATGGTCAGGGTGATCTTCTCTAGGCTGGAATAGTCTTTAGAGAGCATCAGCCTTGACCAGCTCTGCCCTCTTTTTGTATTGGATGTCCAAGCTAAGCTGTTCCAGCAAGGACATACATTTGGTTTTTTGCTGTGCAAGTGTGTTCTGAGTTTTGAAATATATTAAGGATTTACAGTCAGTTAGTACTCGGACGTTTAAATGTCCTTCCAGATAACATCTCCATTTTTTGCATGTGTGATATATTGCTAGAAATTCCTTATTGTGTATTGGGTATCTCTGCTCAGTGTTGGTTAGTTTTCTACTTTTTTAACATACTGGCAGGAAGTCTTGCTGCCCTGGCTGGCATATGTGTAGGACTGCGCAAATGGCGGTGTCACTGGTATCTGACTCAAGCTTGTAGCACCTGTTGTTATTAGGGTATTGCAAGATTGGTTCTTCAATCAAAGCTTGTTTTAATAATTGGAAATTCTTGTCAAATTCTGGTGTCCAGATGAATTTCTTTTTGGCATTACCCTGGGTTAAGTCATTGATTGGTGTGGTTATTTTTCTGTAGTCTTTGATGTATTTCCTTAGGTAAGCTAGCATACCAAGAAAGCATCTAGCTTGTTTAACAGAAGTGGGGTGTTGCATGTTATTTATGGCTTTAATTTTGTCTGGATCTGCTTTGATGCCACTGTCAGAGACAATGTGGCCCAAGAAGAGGAGTTCCTTTTCCATAAATTGGCACTTACTTGGTTTTGCATAAAGTTTATGCTTTGCGAGTCAATTGAGTGTCTTGCAGACATGCATGAGGTGTTCCTCTTTAGTTTTTGAGAATATGATGATATTGTCAAGGTAGCATAATGTATTTGAGAGACTGTTTAGTGCTTGGTTTGTCATGGTGACAAACGTCGCGGGAGCGTTGGTCATCCCAAAGTTCATTATTCTACATTTGAAGGATCCAAATTGCGTCCAGAACACAGTTTTTGGTATGCCCTTTTCTTTTACTTCAACTTGGTTGTAACCTGGGGTGAGGTCATTTTGGAGAAAAATCTGGCTCCTGAGAGTCTTGCAAACAGATCCTCTATAAGTGGGAGAGGGATTTTATTCTTTACTGTGCTTGCATTTAGTGCTCTGTAGTCAGTTACTAGATGCAGAGTGCCTTCCTTTTTCTTTACAAAGAACACTGCTGCCCCTCATGGGGATTCAGACAGGTGGATGAAGCCTTTAGCTAAGTTGTCCTCAATGTGTGTTTTGAGGGTTTGGGTCTCCATGGGAGAGAGTCTGTAGAGGAGTGCAGGTTTGGGCATGGCTTTACATAAGTCAATGCTATGTTTGACCTCTCATTGGGGGGGGGGGGGTTAACTCTGTGAGTTCTTCTTTGAATACATGGGCATATTCATTTAGGAGTGCCGCAAGTTCTGGGCATTGGATTTTGGTTGTTTGCATGTTATTGAACTCAGTGTACCTCGTTATGTAGAGGGTACTATCTTTGGTTAGACGTTCTGAGTCATCTTGGTTTATGACCTGGACAAATACAGTGTCTCTTAGAATGAGGTCATTGGGTTCTTTGAGGATGTTAAAGTTGACTCCGTTGCATTTGATGGTCATGGTTTTTGTTTTACAACATATGCTAGGGTTCACTTGGGTGAACCAATCCATGCCTGATATGATGTCATAGTTTATGTTGTTCATGACAAGCCCTTTGATGGACGTTTGTATGCCTTGGAGGTCAATTATGAAGAAAGTTGTTTCACCTTCAAGTAGAACCTTTGATTTGTCTGCCATTCTGGTGTATTTGAAGTTGGATTTGACAACTGGTAGTTTGTACTTGGTTACAAAAGGTTTGCTAACCATAGTGTGTTGTGTACCAGAGTTGAATAAAATTTTATGTGTATGTGATTTGTAAGTGCATGGATAGACAAAAAGTTGTGAGCAATCTTTAATTTTTACGTTCATAAAAATGGAGGATTGCGGGACACAGGGGATGCGAGCAGCAAAGTTCATGCCTTGGTACAGTTTCTTGTCAAGTTGGGGGGAGACAGGGGCACTTAAGCCTGTTACCCCTCCTATTTTCCCTGTTCCTCTGTTTCTAGACCTTCAAGGTCAGAGAATGTGGGGTCAGATTCATAGCGGGTTGCTACTTCAGCATTGTTAACTTTGGCGGTGTCCTCTTTCTTGGGACAGGAGCGGTTTGCACTTTGGCTGCAATTACCATTGTTGCAATTGAAGTTGCCTTGTTATGGTTGGTATTTTGGCGTTTGTTGCCATTAGAGTTTTCTCTGTCATTGCTGTTTGAGGAGTAATTGCTGTTGCGTGCAGCATATTCCATGTTTGCGCATTTTTCTGTGTGCTTGGCTTCTGCAATGAGCGCGGGCATGTAGGTGTTAGCCTCTGGGTAGATGAGGGCAGCAACAGAGGGTTTCATTCTGTTGATGAATGAGGCTCTGATATGTACGTTATCAGCTTGTGCTGGGTTTTTGATTTTGCAATGTATTTCCTTGAATTCATTGGCGTAAGCTGTGATAGCAATCTTCTGAGGAAGATCACTGAGCTGTATTGCAATGTCTTGGAGGGATTTGGTGACGCAGAAATTGTGTGTGATGTCTGCTTTGAACTCTTCCCAGTTGTCAAGCTGGTTGTCAGTTTGTGAGCCAACCCAGGTGGCAAACCAGTTAGCTGCGGCCTCGTACAGACGCTTGCTGGCTTCCTGGACCCATTTCTCATGGGAGATGCGGCTGGCGCAGAGTTTGGCGGCTGTGTGGTCTAGCCAGTTGATGATGTTTTCTTTGTTTTTATCAAAGAAATTGTTGATACCAATGTACTTGATGTTGGTCACTTCACCTGTGATAGGTGGTTGTGTGTTTGTTTGTGGTTGAAGAGAGCAACTGTATTAAATAATCTTAGTGCATGCTTTGGGCATGACCAGACCTTTGAATATGGTGCATTCACTAGATATATCTTTGTTAATGTTGTGGGCGCGGAAGTACGTTTTCCAGGTCTCCTGGAATGTGGCCTGGTTGAGTACGTGAGCAAAGGTGGGCAGGTTTTGGTCAGTCATTTTCTCTCTCATGAGAGTGGTTGAAAAACCATAGCTGCTACCAGTGATAAGGAGCGCCTTTTGGGGAAGCTTCAAATATGGAATTAAGAAAGAAGAGAAGTATTTTATTGGATAATACTTTAGACTTATATAGACTTGACTGTGGCGGGGATTTAGTTGGATTGAACCTAGGAGTTGGTCATGCGCGAGATGGGTTCAAGCCACTGTATACTTGGACAGTCAGGTGATATTGCTTGGTTACCATTCTTAGTATGTTGAACGGTATATTAGAAGAGGACCAAATCGGGCAATGGCTGGATGTTAAGTAGGTTGGCAATAGCCAGAATGCTTGTTCATCCAGACCCTTGACACTATCTTTATACTTAATTCTTTACTATGAACTATATCTTTAACCTGCTTTGATTTTGCCAGGTAAATGAATAATATATACCTAGTAAGTGAAGAGAAAGATATCATACAATGTGTAGATCTTTTTTGAAAATGAATTGTAAATCAAGTTTTTAATTTTTTTGAAGTATTGTGAATAGGCCTAAAAGGCTAATTAATATAAAAAAGATGAAAAATAAAATAATCCAGTGAAGACCCCAAAATAAGGAAAAATGATATAATCTTTATCATTAGTCCTTTTAGAAATTTATGCTTCTAATGATGACCCTATTTCTATTAGTAAATAATGATATCTGTGATACTATAACTTTGTGAAACCACTTTATTGATAAAATGATAACTTTATAGGCTTTATATTCAGTTATTTATCCACTACTGTGATAGAAGAGACTTGCTAAATACCATGTGGCAGAAATCACATTGTGAGATGACTTAATGAGTGTCACATACATGGTTGTGCCTATTGGCTGTGGCAGATATAAAAATAAAGTTTAATATCAACCCTCTCATGCTCTCACAATTTTGCAAGCTGTAGGCTAAAAGATGGCTAGTTATCTCTTAAATTACTCAGCTTTCACTCTTTAACCAGTGATGCTAGTTGTACTGTATGCCCAAGGTATGCTTGGAAAAAAATCTAGATATTTTTTTAGCTCAAAGAGTTAAGTTATCATTCATCTTTAGTGGATATGAATAGTGATTTCCCAAAGTTTAGACTTGACTGATTGTTAGGATGATGTTTCTGTCACATCAAACTGTTTGCTTTTACTAATAAAGATACCAATGTCAAGTTTGAGAAGCTTTTCAAGAATTACAGCCACTTTGTGGACCTTAACTATACTTAACACAATGGTATCAGTGAGGCTAGACCTCTTGATATTTGTGCACCCTCTGGTATTTTGAAGAATTGTGAAAAACTGGCTATCATTGCTAAAGCTCTTTATTATTTGGTGGAGCTCCATGCCTCTTAAACCAGAGTGTTATACTATAAAAATATGTGATAGTCTAAGCTGTAACATGCTGGGATACTTTATTCTCCATAAATTTTTAACACAGTCATATAGGATGCAGATTTTTAATGTAAGTTGATCAAACTTTCATTGACCTTGAGAGTGGTTTACACTCTAGCATATCTTCTCTGAACTTCTGTACAGTAGTTTTCAAACCTGTTGAGATAAACAAAAAATCTCAGTCTAAAACCAAAAACACCTCAGTCTAAAAACAAATTGAAATCAAGGAATTTATATCAAATTAAAATAGGTTTGGATCCACTTGGACTTTGCTTTTAGACCAAGCTGTTTTTGTCTTTAGGCTGAGATTTTTTGTTTATCTTAACAGATTGAAAATCACTGTATTGTTTGATGGCTTTTTGTATGGTTAGAGTCTGGATTTTTTTAATGAAGCAGAGACCTTGATTGCTTGATAAAATTAAAGTCAAGCCTTGATATCAAAATTGTAAGAAAGGGAGCTAGACTAACAAAGTCTGGCTCTTATCCTGATAAAATTATTCATCAGGACGCCATCCAGTTCAGGACTGGAATGACTGTTCAAAGAGGCCTCCCAAAAGAGGCAGGCCAAGACAAGGGAGGGAAATAGGTGTCCAAGCCCATAACCAAGGCACCAGCAAGCAACCACAGAGAACAATCTCAGGTGGGAGGGAAATCTGAATCCATAGGAGGAAGTTGATGTGGGGAGGAGAGTAAGTGATTTAAGATTGTCGTAAGTTTGGTGTCGTGTGAGTCTGTGAAAGAGGATTCATCAGTTCCTGACTTTGAAAAAAGTGAGAAGCTCTTGGGATAAGGGCCTACCCAAGACAACCTGACAAGTGTGTTAAGGATGATGGGAACCTGGGTCAGATGAAAAAGGGAATTGGAGAGCAGACCAGGATTGGGAACAAAATTTTGGGCAGCCAAAGAAAGTCTATTCCAGATGCCTGGGGTTGTGGTTCATAACAACAGGAAGATGGGTACTATAGTTGTCATAAGTGCCTTATGTAAAGGAGACAACATTTTTTGAAGAAAAAGTTTTTAACAAAACCTCCTGGCAGACAGACCGCAGGCACTAGGATGCTTTCAAGGGTTTGAACCAAGTTTGGATCCTCTTGGATTAAATCTCAACAAAAAACACGGGTGAAAGACAGGGCAGACAAACCAGAGGAAAGAGGGAGAAGGAAAACGGCAGGAGTCAGGACAATAATCTTAGTTATCTAATAAAACGACACCTACAAATAAATTTGCAAAATCAGGAGTTTTATTGCATAATTGAGATTGGTAAGCAAGGGACCTGATAGCCTTTCATCTATTATATGCATAGGAGAGATGATAGTACTAGGGCGTTATAGGAGGGGTTTTTGGGAAGTAACAAAAGGGGGAACCAGTTAGAAGTAGTGGCATAATCTATTCATGGCCTGGGCCCAAGAAAATAGGGCAACAGGCCCAAGTGTAAGAAACGGCCACCCAGTTGGCTAAGTACATTCCGGGGACTCAGGCCCAACATTATCCCTGATGCCTGCCTTCAAGATCACAACTGGAATAGCCCTAGAACCATTTTCTTTGGGCTGAGGGATCCTCAGGCCAGAGGAAATGTTTGGCCAGGATTTCACAAATTGTAGAATTTTATCCTTAAATTTCCTGAGCCGTGGGTTAGACGAACCCCAAAAATGGGGCCTGCGTTTTCCTGTTGTCCTGCCAATTGTTTCAAGGCAGGACGACACCAGGAAAGCAAACAATCCAGCCAGATTAAAGTCTCCTCCATAGTTAGAGGAGACTTCAAAAAAAGAAAAGAAGTATTGGCCATAAAGGCCAGCACAAAACACTCGTCCACAGTGTGGGCCAGGTCCTCCAGGTTTTAGAAAGGTTTTGCCTGCATGTGGCCCTCCTTTTTTGTGAGTTTGGGGAATATATCCCTGTCCAGAGCTAATGGCGGGCCACAAAACTTTACAAAAATGATGTCAACCATGGTCCAAATATCTTCCAGGCCAAGAGATCAATCAAGACTGATCCAATGCTGATGGCCTAGCTGTATTTTTTAGTGAGACAATGGGTTCCTTGATTAGGTTCATTTCACCCATGTTTTGTAAACCTGACCATTTGAAAGCCAATTTTGCCACAATGCCAATGGTATCTACAGCCTTCTTGAAGTTAAGCATGGACTTTAGTATCCTGGTGAAAATCAAGTGCTTTGCATTTGATATGCTGGGCTTATTGTTGAAGGGATCTACTTTTTTGTGTGTACAGGTAAAATAAGCATTGGTAGAAGTTGATGTCTTTTCACTGTGTGGTAGCCCTTGGAGCATTTCTCCTTGTGTGTCTCACTCTCATAAGTGCATAGACATGAATAAGGATAATTTGCATGCCTTCTACATTTTTGTACTTGGACATTAAGGCACTATTCACTTGGGTCTACTAAGGGTGCTCGCTATAGTTTTTGTTCACAGCTCTGGTTATGAGTACCCATTGGGCCTTTCTGGAGGCTCAAACTTATATTACATGACATCAGTGTCCAAATGTAATAAATCTGTCGGTTTAACTTGAAAATCACTGAGTAAAAGACAATGCGGCAAACATGAAGCTAGAATTAATCTGGGAGAAGGATTTTTTCAAACAAGGAGTCTGGAGAATAATGCAAGGGCTGTCCTTATGAACAAAACATGCTTAAGCTAATTCAGCTACAACACCAATTATAATATTTATAAGGCTACTCAATGAAGAGAGTAAGGGATATTTTAAAATATTCACATGTCACTTTAACCATTTTATGGGAATTAAGAAAATTGTGTGATAAAGCAATGCATAATATGTCCAAATTCTGATAACCAATGAGGCTGGAACCTTTGTGCTTTTTGAGTATTGATGGATTTCGCATTGGTGGTAGGGGCAATATGAACTAAATCAAGGCTTGGGCAATGTTTAATGCCATCAATAAAGGGTTGAGGCAGTATTTCTTTTTTGCTTACAAATACATCCCATCTTGCTGAAACAATAAGCTTACAGATTTGGATAAGCTTAAGTTTGTGTCACTAGCCAGAAAAGCTTATAGGGGTTAATGGAGAAAGTTGCTCAGTGAGTGAAGTGTAAATTGAACTACTGCCCAGTACTATGAGATGTGAAGGTCTGAATAAATTCACGCATGCCATGGAATCCCAGATCCCACAAGTGACTCAAAAAAAGATTCCTAAACTCGTTGAACGCTTTCTAAAACTAAATCAGGACAGATACAAGGAAATCATACCTTTGACCTTGCCCTATCATTAAAGAAGCTAGCAAAGCAGAATGGAGTTAATGGCTTTGACATCCTGGACTTTGCCAGCCCTTTATCTCGAGAGGAGAGGAGGGAGTGGGCAAGCAAAACAAAGCAAGGACTGACTGTTAGCGACAGGAATTTGTCAAATTCAATATTGACCTGCCTTTCTACTTGTTTTTGTACAACAGGTTCGAAGTTACTAAGCCTGTGAGAAAATGCCAATAGTTGCTTTACCTGGGAAGTTCAAAAGCAAATCGAACTGCTCCATCGATTCTCTTGTCGCAGAAGCCGTTGAGCCGCCATAACACATCGATATAATCTATTACAACAGATGAGAAATATGACTGCTCTTTAGACATATAGTTGAAAGGCCCTGGGGTTTCGGGGAGAGGTCGGAAGTACAACGCGAATCGGGCCAGCGAGCCGCAGACTCGGCTGACTGTCATGCCGCCGTGAGCAGTCAGAAAGAGACGGTTAAATAAGCTGGTAGAAGGGAAGTTCTTTAGAGATACCCCATAGACAGGGAAAAGGTCAGCAAGCTAAGTTAACGTAAGCGTATGTAGTCTAAAGGAGTTACCAATTCGATCCAGACTAGTGTCTGATGTACAAGTAATGGGTGGTCCTTCTCCAGCTGCAAGGATATCGAAGCGAATTTGTTCACGTGCGCTACAAATGGCTCCACGTGTGATTGCAGTGGTGGCTTGTAATGCATCCAACGCCGTAGAAGAGATACAAAGACACCAAGAATCCGAGCTGAAAATTGTGGAGAAGAGCATGTTGGCGCAAAGCGTAGAAGTGGTGAAATGATGTCGCTATATAGTTCCTGGAATGGAGCAGGGGGGTGATATGAGATCAGCTCAAGCAGCAAAGATTGATGAATGGTTCCATTCCAAAGCATCAAGTAGCTACCAAGGACGTGTTTTACTCCCAAAGGAACCCTTCCTGTCCGTCTAGCACAAGAAACCAGGTTGACTAAGAGCCTACTCAGGGCGCGACTGTTTTTTGTAGTTTGGTCTGTCCATAGAGTGGCATCTCGAAGTGCATGTGTTAGCCACCCTTCAGTGGCGTCTTCGGGATTGAAACACATCATGTATAATTGAAGATGCCGATCGCCAAGATATGCTGCGCTACAATCGGGTAAAGCTAGGGCATCGATTGAAAGCAGAAGCTCTTCCCAAGTGGGTAGAAGGTAAAGGGACATTTGTCCTGCTTTGGGGGCAGTGGTGATTCCGATGGGTAGACTTAGTTCTACTTCTTTCCGACGGCGGAATCCAACACCTGCATCAGAAGGTCCTAACTTCAATCCTAGCCTCCTTGACACATCTAATCCTTGCGTAACGCCATTCCAGGACATCCACATTTTAGAAGCAAGTGGTTGCCAGAGAGGACTAACCATTGAAAACACTCTGGCAGGCCGAGGTAAACCTCGACCCAAGACAACCCTCCCAGGACATGCTTGCTTGTAAAAGGCCATTAAGCCAAGGAGATAAATATCCCCTGGGAACCGGGCTTGAAGGCTCATTCTTAACTCATTAGCTAAACAATAACAAGGAAGGCTTACATGTGGCGAATACGATAAGGTTGGACATGATGTGGGCGTGTGATAATATATAGGATATGTGCAACGTACGGCCGGAGATGATCGTATATTAAAAAATGGAAAAGAATTGCGTATGTCCGTTGCAGGAGTGCTGTGCTTTCGACAGAATGACCCATCTGCAGCAAGGCGGCCATCCATCTCAACAGTAAATGCTGTGCATACTCGTTTGTTTTTACGGATAAGCTTCCAATGATAAGAAAAAAGGCTTTTTCCGGGACCAAGTAACGAGGAATAAGCAAATGAACTATTCCAAGCACGACCTTAGCCTCTACAGCCGCCACAGTTAGTGAAAGTACTGTACCAGCGGCTTTCTTGCCCGTCTTTAAAAGAATCTGAGCATGAGTAAACATTGTAAACAGATCCAATAATAAACCATAAAAAAACAAAGTTTACCTAATTTTTCATACAGCAACCATTTGACAAATTCCACAATAGCTTCGGCAGGCAAACCTTGATGTGTAACTAGATTATTTAATTTCATGATCAACTCTCTAGTTTCCCCATGAACAGTTGCTCTTTTTTTAAGTGACGATGTACTTTCCTTCAATCCTTGCAATATAGAGCTCCAATCATCAGTAGCAGGTAACAGAACAGGCGAAGCCTGGTAAGAATTTGATCGGGAGGAGAGGGAAGAATTCCGGGACAGCCTTAACTTTTTTTGTGTAGCCATAGTAAGACAATAGCTAAAAAACACACTGCCAAGAACTATCACAAAGCCTAGCTTTGAGTATACGGACGTGATCTTTTTGGTTGAAAGGGCGATAACGAGGACAATTTATCCAGCGTTTTGATCTCAACTTTAAAATAAATTTAAACTATTCATATTTCGATTTTGAAATCGAACTTTGATTTGCTTCGATTCGCTGCTAAGTGGCACAAGGCCGACTGAAAATCGAAGCCAGTACCACAGATTGGGCTCTTAATTCTATCTAACTTGATTCAAAATTACATACTCGTTTTAGAATTTGCTATTTTGGCTAGAAATCAAGAGGTCAAACAGTAATACTGCCGATGCTAGGAAGAAGTGCTCCATTTTTCACTATATAAAGCTTAACCAAAGTCCACTTTTCTGGATCGAAGCAATTAGAATCTGAGAGCTCCACTTTTCTACAGCTGTCAGAATTTAAACCTTAAGAATTTAGCTGTGGCCAACTTGATGCTTTTCAAACTTGGTTTAACTTTATCTCACATATCTAGATTAAAATTTTCAATCTGAAGTATAATTATGTTCCTAAAACATTTTTTAAGCCAGAAAAATATTTTATGAGGTTACTGAAACTATCAAAATTACATATTCTTATTTTTTGATCGTTTAAACTTGGCTGATCATTTTTCATATAATCAGGCTATGATATTCAAGCTCCACCCTTTTTTGATACTATGCTTTTATCGTTGTTTGATTTATACTCTGCTCACAGTTTAAAAAAATTTAATTCCATAAGATTCTTTTTTATAAAATTTATGCATTGCTTAATTATCCTTGATTCTTTGAGTTTAGCCAATAACTATCTTATGTGTACAGATTGTAAGTTGCTCATCTTAGACTGTCATAAATAACACTATATTAGCCAAAAATTTCTGCTTTCCCAATAATAAGAACCAAAAGCGCCAGACATCAAAACTGCCTCTTAAGGTGTTGGATGATTCAAATCAGGCTATTGACAACAAATATGTTGTGACCAAACATGCAAAAATTTAACCAGAATTGTCAACCAGAGCCAGAAAGGCTTAAAAACATGGACAACAGATTATATTATGTTCTCTGCCAAAATCAATTTATGATGCCACTCAATTCTTGCTCACTTCTGGAGGTATAGTGACAAAATTCTCCCTGATAACATCAGCATTAAATTTCAAGCCCATAATAGCTGAAAATTCATAGGAACTGCTTCAGTAGTTCAATAAATACCATAACTGAAATTAAAACCCTAAGTTTTCTGTTTCTACCAAAAAATATTGTCAGAAAATAAAGCTGCTCTTAGTTTATGTTTTCTCTGGTTTCTTGCGGCGTTTGACAGCACTTTTGCATCTTTTGCACTGTTTTTTGGGCCCTTAGAAGTTGAAATTAAAGAAATTGTGAAGCTAATTTGTGATATAGTTTACTTGCAGAGCCCAAGGGCTATTTTGATCACTTATATTTCTAATAGTTTTCTTTGTGTCACAGCCCATACCAGAGTCTGGCTGGACTCTCACAGGGGAGGCAGGCTGGGCCTGGAAGGTCATGTACACAATTGGTGATATTCTGACTAGATAATTCACTGCTGCAGCTAGGGGACGCCAACTTTCAGTATGTGACACAACCTGATTAGCCAGCCCCAATACTGTGATATAAACAAACCCCAACTTGCTGAAGTCCTGGGCAGGAGGCACATTAGACAGGGGGAAGTAATAAGAACCTCCTTCATGATAGGCAGAATAGTCACTCTAGGGTGGCCAGGAGGGAGATCCAGGTGATGAGGATGGAAGAACTCCAAGTCAAGGGAGCAAGGTGGTTTAACCAAAGTGACAGGAGCAGAACTAGGAGGGAACAGATAGACACAGTTATATTGTGTAGTAGATTCACAAATAGATGCAAACAGAATAATTATATTGGTGCAAAAATAGATAATTCTTGCAAGAAAATAATGCATCCTGGGAATAAAGTTGTTTATTTTATGATGTCAACAGTGAGGAGGGCTTTTCCTTCTCACTACTTATACTTACTGGTGAATGTGTAGCCTTTTGTGCCATCAGAGATCTGGTGGCATCAATTTCAGCAATACTTGCAATTTTTCCAGGAATTTGCACACTTGAGCCTGGGGATGGATGAGCATTGGCTGTTATAACAGGAACCTTGGTTAGGCTGCAGCAAGCCAAGGTGCCACAGCTATTAATAGATCTTGTGAGCAATCAAGCACCTGATTGTGCAATCAAACAATCACCCTCCCAATGTACCATTTCCAAATAGTAAATGACTCCAAATTTGTTATTAGATTTGATGCCAGGGATTCAAGGCTTGTGGGCTTCTCAAATCCCAGACCATTTATTATTCAAAAGGATTTTTTTTCCTCTGGAAGGAAGTTGGTAAAGTTTTTCATGCAGTTGGTTGTACTATTCCCAGAGAGGCTAGTTGATTGTCCAGGGCATTCTGGGACCTGACACTTTGGCCCTAATGTTTTAATGCATCTTCTTGGAGATTATTATCTGAGAATTTTAGCCCTACAACTTTTGTTAACTATCCATGTTTTTTGCATTTGATATTTTATTTCTCATTTTATTAATACTGCTTAATTTTTAAAAGAATTTTTCATGCCAAAACCCTGCTCTTTTAGAACTATTCTTATCATAATATTGTAACTCTCAAAACAATGATCAATTGGGAGCCTCCAGGATAAAAAACCCAGAAAACATTTTTCTGATGTCATAGGCTATACTATAGACTGATACAGTCATATGGGCACCAAGAAACATTCAGGATGCAAAAATAAGCTCATAAATGCAATTGATGCCCAGAATACATTAAGATATCCAAAAAATTAACCAAGAGGTCTTAAATTTTTTAGGATAACCCTGAAATGATTTGCTTTCTAATTAACCTGCCATCATCACACCCTGAAATATGAGACAAAAAACACCAATATTACACAAAGTATTCCATAAAATCTAATCTTAGGTTCAACTGCACTTAATTAAGCACAAATAACTCAATTTGAAACAGCCCTCAATTCTAATACCAAGTCACAGCACTGCACAACTAGCCTTTAAAATAAAACATTAATTTCAACCTCAAGTAAAGCCTATTCAGAATAGATGCCTTTATTAATGAAACCAAAAAAATTACCTATTAATTGTATGATTTCAGGTGACCCAGGATATTTGCTTTCCTCCTTTAAAGGGACAATTCTTAATTCAAAATTTATTTGAAATTGTTTTAATCTTAAATCATCTCTTGAAACATGTTCCTGAAGTTTGACCACCTGTCCAGGACCTTAAGACAAATACTTAGAGTCAAAAAATGAGTCTGTAGCCAAGAAAGCAGTCAAAAACAATTTAAAAGGCTTATAGTCACATATGCAGATGTGGTCAAGGTAAAGCAAGCTCCAGAACACATCTTCAGCATCAAATTAATCAAAAATAATAAGTCATACTGAAATTCAGAACCTAAACATAAAAATGCAGGATTGTCAATCCTTGGTCCAAATTTCAAATCACTTTTGCGGGCAACTCAGCTAAGTGAAAATTAAAATATTTAATAAAATCAACCATTTAATTTGATTTTTTTTGGTTTATTTAAATTGCAGATTTTGAATCCCTTGAGCAGATAACTCAAATAATAAAATACAAAACACAGCAAACAAACACGGGATACATGAATCAGAAATGCAGGATTCTAATGTGCAATTTGAGATTTCCTGTATTTCAAACAAATCATAGACATCATGTAAAACTTAACAAATCTGAAATTGCGGGATTGTCAAATCCAAGAACCAAATTTCAAATCAAAAATGAGGTGAATTTGAAATAAATATAATTTATGGGCATCTCAAAAAGGATGTCAAAGGATCTAGAGTGGATTTGTGCTAATTCTTTTTGGGAAGCACAGGCATTCTCAAAAATGACCATATTTCATTTTAGGGCAGCTAAAATTTAGATTGTAATATTCACCAACTAATATACTTAACAATAAAATTGACTAAAATGTACACTTCTCTTTTTGATTTTATTTTTTTAATAAAAATTTATTGTGCCTTCTTTTAATAACAACCAAATAAACAAGCTGTTCCCTGGCCTTGAAAAAATTATGCAGGGCTACATGGGTCTTTCAATAGTGAAGCCTCTGTCTATGATCACTCCCAACCTGCAGGCCCCTCTGCAAGCACTACCCAGGAGTATGTTCTTTCTCCCGTGTCCTCAAGCATGGCCCTGTTTGCCCATCACACACAGGCAGCTGCTAACCCAGATTGTGTATCAACACTAGCATCTGGAATTGGCCAATTGAGCCAAGGGGTCACCCAGAGAACCCAGAATCCAGAAACCGCCAATCAAGTGGCAATGTTTGGTTCCCAAAACAGACACCCCCACCTCCAGCCAATCAGCATGCAAGACACAGAAGAAAGCTAATTACCCCAGAGATTGTTCTCAAAATGGTCAAAAAACAAGGGATGCTTATGTCCCTTGAGGAAATTGCAGCTGCAATGGGTTTTGCAAAGTCCACTGTGGCTGCAACTCTGCGAGCCCACACCAACTGTGGCTCCCTCCCAAGAAGACCCTAACTGGAGCCTGTACTTCAACTGAAGGTGAAAAAGCTTACCCTCTCATGATGGCTATCATGGAGTGTGACCTGCAGATGCCCCTGGTCTAGGTTTGTCTCCAATTGGGACTCCATGGCCTTTTCACAAATAATAGAACAGTCAATTTGTGGATGCACAAAGTTATGGTTGCTGCTAGAATCTTGTTCAATCAGGTTCTCAGTGGTCCTAGTTTGGTGAATATCAACCCCTACAATTCAACTATTATTAATTTTATCAAAGGGAGGGCAATGAGGGCCCGTAATAACGTCATCTTCCTGTTGTATGCTAAGATATCTGCAAGTATCCAAGACTTTGGAGAGAAGCGTATCCAGTCTGACGTGTTCAAGCGCAGCCCAATATTGTATTGGTTTGTCGGGGTTTTATTAGCAGTTTCCCCATTGGGCGTCAATTATTAATTGGCAATATTGAATAATGCAGATAGGTATGCCTACCAGATGGAGCTCAAGTACATGCTGGAGGAGTGGGCTACCCAACACGCTGTGTACACAGTTGTACTGAGTGCAGAGATAGAGCAGCAGGAATGGGCAACCAAGGAAATTAGGGCTGCAGGGCATACCTGTTGGGCCTATCCCATCAACCATGCTGACATGCATCTTGAAGATGTATGTCTTTACAATTTTGGTTTGGCTCTCAGGTGCTTAAAGCCTGCCACCTACAATGAAACGTGAACCCAAATTGAGAAGGGGTATGAGCTTTTCCCTTCTGTATTTGTCCAGGACTTATCAGATCTCATCATCTTCTATGTAAGTGATAGCAATAAGTCCAGATAAGACTCCTGCCTTCCCCCAAACTCATTCATTTGGTTTGTCAAGCCCACATACATGACAGAAGATGTGAGAATTGGGGAGCAGGTTAAGAGGAAATAAAACCAAGCTCTCAACCACAATAAAATTGCGGTTTCAGCAACAACCAAAAGATTGCTGCCAACAATTCCTGGGAGGCCAAAGGGGAGAAAAATCAACTGAACACCAAAAGCAACAGGCAAAACCAGAAGGCCAAATTAAACTATTAAATTTCAAACTTTATTAGAGTAGAGAATGATGAAGCAAGGTCTTTTACAACACTTGTATTCATTTAAGGGATGTGATAGAATTAGGGTGGTAGATTGAATGTCACAAACCAATTGACCAATGATATGAGCGGATACAAATGCATTTCTTGAGGCAGGAAGATCTTGAAAAATTTTGTATGGACATAGTTGAAAGGAAAACTGAACCAAATAACATCAGGAATATGCTTTGGATGCAATTACCACTACTCCTGGCCGCTCTTGCACATGATATTTAACCAGAGGTGTTGCTTGGGTGGGTTAGGCAGGGGCATCTTCAGAATAATTCTAAAATATTAAATTGATGGCCTTTCTTGGGCTTTTTAAGTAACCTTTCAGATAAATATTCAAAAATAATTCAGTAGAAATTCCCAAGCATTTGGCAGGAATTGAAGTGGAGGCCTAAGGGGGAGGTGTAACTTTACAGAAGAAGAATTTGAACAATTGAAGCAATCATCTCTTTCTGCCTCTTCCCAGTCAACAAACCAAGCCTCCCCAACTCACCCATAAAGACCAAGCCACCTGCCTTCCAACCCTGACTCTCAAATCACCACCCATTCCCCCCCACTACTTCTGATGCTGTCCCTTAGACAGACACAGATGATGGCAACATACATTCCACCCATTTCCTCCCCTACTTGTCCTTTGGTGAGTAAAATAAAACTTTCTTTGTGATAACTTATTAAAGTTGATATTAAATCTTTCAATTCACAATTACTACCATATTCTTTTTACATTAGTGACATTCTCATAATAAATAAAATGTTGTATATTTTATGAATAACATAAAATTATTTGCATAAATATTTTTTTGTTACCAATAATGAATTAAGAACCACAGATATAAATATTGCATTGTAATATTGCAATCAGACGTCACCTCTTGATATTTTGATATTATGTGCATAACTCAATGCATTCTGTATAATAAAATTCATTGTAAATGAGGCCTTTTTCATTGTAATTTAAATAAGCAGACTGTGTTTATATTAGGGTGCCATTAACACTTAGTACAAATATTGATACATAGTGCATTTTACAGCCTGCATATTTAACTATTGATAATAATTTTGTAAACTTTTTAGTCAGATTTTGTGAGGTAATAAAAATGTACTGAATCAATAAATTACTGATATAACCATTAATTGGCTGATTTTTTTGCTGTGGCAATAGTGCGTTTTATGATATTTACACACTAGTATCCAATTGGTTGTTTTCATGTCCAATTGCATAGGCAATAGAAAATGTGGTTGCCACTCCAAGATTGGATGTGATTGGGATGGCTACTATGTTTCCTATTGCCTGTGCAATTGGACATGAAAACAACCAATTGGATACTAGTGTGTAAATATCATAAAACGCACTATTGCCACAGCAAAAAAATCAGCCAATTAATGGTCATAAACAGTAATTTATTTATCCATTATATTATTATTACACACAAAATCTGACTAGAAAGTTTACAGAATTGTTATCAATAGGAAAATATACAAGCTGTAAAATGCACTATGTATCAATATTTGTACTAAGCAATAATGGCACCCTAATATAACCACAGTCCATTTATATAAATTACAATAAAAAAGGCCTAATTTACAATGAATTTTATTATAAAGAATGCATTGTGTTATGCATTTAATATTGAAATATCAGGATTTAATGCATACCTGCAATATTTCAATATAACATTTACATTTGTGGTGCTTGATTTATTATTGATAATGAAAAATATGCATGCATTGATGGTAGTACTATAAAAACCAGTTTTTTGATGCAATTCAACCAACATGTCAAATATCTACAGCTTGATAAATAAATTAGAAGCACACCTGCAAAAGGTTGTTAAAATAGAAAAAAAATATCAGGGAACTAGTAACAGGGAGGCCAGTCACTAATCCAGTCAAAAGAAGATGCTCTGAATAATTTGGGAAATATTATAGATGAAAAGAAAAAAGAAGCGTTACTTAATCTACAGGTAACAATTCTATAAAGTCTGAAGTTCAATGATGCAGCCTAAATTTTGTGGGAGTTCTGGCAAGGGGCCAAAGAAAATCAAGCTGATTGAAGAAACTGAATTTTCAAAGGAAATTAACACAAATGAAGAGGAAACTGATCAAATGGAAACAGATGAAAATAAAGCACAATCAAGAAGAAGAAGAGCTACAATAAACAATGAACATTATAAAATGAAAATCAAGAAGAAGAACAAGTAGCACAGAAATAAGGAAGATAAGACCCAGGAAGTCAAATGAAGAGCAGCCAACACTCATGAAGTTTGCTGAAGGGGCACCAGTGACTGAGGGGGGCGCAGGGGAAACAATCAGTAAGTCTTTTTATGTTTTACTTATATATACTTTAGTTATAACAAGGAGTGGGGACAAGGTTACTGAAGTGGCGGCCTTTACACCCAGTTGGTTTTACAGGGGTTACCAATTACTGGTAGTCCCTGTAAAGCAAATAAAAATGAAATTAATAAAATAACTAAAATAACATCAATCAATATGCAACAAAAGAAGAAATAAATAGAGAATTCAAAGCGCCAGAAGGAAGTTCTCCTTGGGTCAGAGAAGCCTATGAAGTAGGTACAAGTATCAATTTCAATGAAATGATGGAAATTAAAATGAATGTCAACATGAATTTCAACAAATATATCTTTGAATGTCTTGAACAATTTCAATTTTCAACTATGAACTCATATGAAATAAATCTAAAAAAATCAATTTCAAGTTTTGCAAGAAAAAAATCAAGGCAGCAATCTTCAATAAATTAATCAAGTCAATATCAAATCAAATAGGTGAAATATTCTTAGTCAAGAAGATGAAACATTTATTCATATCTTTTGCAGAGGCATTGGTGGCTAATCCCTCCAAAATGCCCAACTCACCTTTACTCAAAAATTTAAGTAAATTCTATATGAATAGATTAGTCATTATATACAAGAAATTCTGCTTATTTGCGGAAGGCTATACTTCACAGTAACTGCACCTTGCTGTTTACCTTGTGGTAATCATCCACTTCATCATGAAAGCCAACATGAAAAAGCTGGAGGACATCCCCCTTCAAATGGACGTCTGATGGCTGGCACTGGATAAAATGAAGACCCTGCAGGGCTATCAAATTGTAGAGCATGTCCTATACAACTGTTTTATGTTAGCTTTGTTGTACAGATACACAATACCTCCCAAGAACCAACTCCTAATCAATTTTCTTTCACAACTGCCTTTTATAAGACGCTCAGCCATCACTGGGGTGCTGAGCGCCACCCCTCTAGCAATCAGCGCCAAAGTTGTCCACCACGTACAGAAGAGTATGTGGTCTCAATTGGACGCATTAGCAGAAAATATAATTTTGGGGTATAATACCCCAGAATAATTGCATTCCCCTTTGCAATTTGCATCTCCCTAATAAATTATCTTTCCTTGCAATTTATCTTTTATTTTTATTTTAATTTTTAAAATAAATATTAAAATTTTAATATTTATTTTTAATATTTAAATTTTAATAGTAATATATCTAAATATATTATACAGTAGTTTTAAAAGCTATGGCAACAAGCAAAAATACTTCAAATTTAAACAAAATGATGTCAGATTTAAACAAAATCCAACTCTCAGGTTAAAATATACACTTTATTAACAGGGTTTATTGGCGTTAATGGGCAAAATGGGTCAACACAGCAACAAAGGGCTCACATGCAAAGCAAAACCATTCAAAATACAATCCAAAATACATTTATTCACAAACAAAATGGTGTGAGTTGACTTTTGGTGTACATATGTTTACTATGTGAATTGGTGACAAAATACACCCAAGCGTGATGTGTCAAAACTCAATCCAAAAACAAAACACAATAGTAAATCACTATGTAAACAAAATCACTCAATCAGTTTGTGCAATGGGTTGTAATCAAGAATGATACCAAGGTATCTAAAATAAGACACAAGATCTGAAACAAAAAATTTAAAAATATTGTGTTGAGTGCTTAATTTGGCGTAAAATATGGGAAAATGGGTGGAAATTATTTTGGGTATTCTAAAATGGGTGTTATAAAACCAAAAACAACTAACTAAGAAATAAAAAATCTATAATTGGGATGTTGGGTGAGAAAAAATATTAATTGAATATTCATAAACAGAAAAAAGCAAAAACTAAAAATAGGGAGTAACTTAGTTAAGTTTTATTTAATATTTTATTAAATTCTCAAAATGGAAGGAACACAGCAACAAACTACCATTGTATCCGTTGTGCGCCGTGGTTGCGGTTGCCCCTGCGGGTCAAAGAATAGACTTAGTACAACACAAGTGCCTACTCAGGAGGGAGGCGGGAGAGGAGAGTTCCATAGTGACGCTGTACTGACACAGCTGGTTCAAGGAGCACAAGCTGCTAGGGTGCAGAGCATCAACCCTTGGGTCCCAAAGCTGACCCAGAAGCCCACCAAGGTCACCACTACAAAGAAAGTTAGAAACAAGGAGGTAGAACTTACTTCATATGTGTTCAACGTTGTGTACTGGCAAGAGTCAGTCCTGTCAGCCATGCTGGAGAAGGTGAAGCCTGTACTTGATACTAGCTACAAGCCCTACATCAGTGATGGCAATCAGGAGGAGGACAAGGAGCCTGAGTTAGACCAAACTAATGAGGGACAGCTAGTGCTAAAGAAAGTTGTTGCATTTTACACCAAGGTGCCCATGCCCTGTGTTGTGCCCAACGCCAACCAGCCAATCCCCACTGCTAAAAAGCCCGCTCACAAGCCTATTCCTGACATTAAGCGCATCATCCTTCTCTGGCTTATGCAGGAATCTGGTGATTACAAGGCGGCTGCAGCCCTTATTGGGGTGGATCCCAAGTATGCCAGCAAGACCTTCAACAAGTTCATTGATACTGGCCGAGTCCTTGCCGCGGAGAAATCCTTGTGTGTTTTCACCATGCTCACCAAGGAGCACAAATGGGCAATCCACCAGTGGATCACCCAGGACTGCCATATTGAACTGGCAAATATACAGGCCATGATCAAGTCTGCTTTTGGGGTTGAGGCCTCAATTTTCTTCTATTATCATTTGGTCAAGGGAATGCGCTTTCCTGGAAAAAGCTTGGGGTATCTCCCTACAACAGAAACAGCCCAGCCAATATTGAGACCCGGAAAAATTACGCTGAGGCATAGACTGCCCTCAAAGCCAAGGGAACGGTGAAATTCTATTATATCAACAAATCAGCATTTGCCTTTTTGATGCGCAATGGGTATGGGTATGTCCCCAAAGGCTCCAATGACAGGATGGCTTGACGTGCTACAGTCTGCGCCACAGCATACTCAATGGTGGCTCTCCTCAGTCCAAAGGGGGTAGAGCTTTATCAAATGATATTGGGTTCTCACAACAGCCATACCTTCTTGTCATTTCTCTGATTGGTCCAGGAGCACCTGAGGCGCACAAGCCCGGGCTTCACCAATGTAATTGTGTTGGACAATGTTGGTCTCCACAAGGTGGCTGACATTCTTGAGAAATTCTCAATGATTGACACAAGCATCACAGTGGGCCCCCAGCAATTGGCCACAGCAAATTTGCGCCTTCTCTTCCTCCCTGCCTATTTGCCCTTCCTAAATCCCATTGAGGAAGTCTTTGGGTGGCTCAAGCAAGTTGTCAAGCAAAGAACCCCAACAGGGACTGAGGACCTGTTTGATTTTCTGCAGGCCGGGATCCATACCCTCCCAGCTGAGACCGTGGCCAAATTCTATGGCCACGCTGATTTGTTCATTCCTGCGTGCCTAGCCAAACAGCCAATCAATTAAAGGCTTAGCGTGTCCAATTTTTGTATATTCTCTAATTTACCATTCAAGATTTATTGATTATCATTTTATATTTAGATGGTTCCATACCTGCAATCACATTCAGAAGATTCATCAATGAATGTAAGTAATTTATTTATTTTATTATACATTATTTAATATGTCATCTGAGGTTATCCCAAACGCTTGATACTGGATTATGAAAATATATTTATATCACTTTTTTCAAATAAATATAAAATAGTCTTATAAAAATTAAACGTAAATTGTAAGGTTGAAATTTATTTTATTACTGTATTTTTTATACTTTTATGAAACCCATTTCCACAATATATTTTGCAAATCTTGTTTGCTAAAATATTATTTGAAAAATTATTTATAATATAAAAATATAGTAGAGTATAAATATATTTATTGATATAGAGATAAAATTAAGTGTGCCTATAATGGGTTTGGCGGTATGTACCCACCCTGCAATGGAGGTGGCGCACAACCTCCACTGCCACACCGTGGATGGTGGATACACCCTTATTAAAGTATTTGCGCCTGCTGGTAAAAGGAAGGATGGTGAAGTGGGAATGAAGGAGCAGCTTTTCTGGCAGGGCTGAGAACCTGAAGATGCCAGCCAGGACCAGGGCGTCCTGGATGACATGCTCCACCAAGTCATACCCAGGGGGACCTTCTTCCCATCCAGTGAGAGCCTGGCCTTGTCAACCCCAAGAAGGATCCTGTCCAGGCCCTCTACAGACGCGCTCATACCAAAGTAGAATAGGAACCCCAGGTAAACAACCAGATGAAGCCTTTGTTCAGCAAAGGCTTCTGTAAACTTGCACAATTTGTTGTATACAGCGCTAATCTTCTTCTTGTGCTTGGTTTTGGCGAAGGTCAGCTCCATAGCTGCAGGGACCCCTGTCTTGTTGGCACTCCAGGCCAGCCCAAAGTCCGCCAGGAGGATTTTTGTCTTCTTTACGGCTGTTGCGTCTGCAATAGCCAATTTTGACACTGCACACCCAAAGTTCTCCAACAGGTAAGTGATGGTATGCTCCACCAGGAAGCAGAAGCAGGCAGCCGCATGAGCCTGGCCCATCTTTGGTATATTCTTGAATGAGAGCTTTGCCAGGACGTCCCAAAAAGCTCAATGAAGTTTACACAGTAAACTCCACTGAGGTTAACTGGGTCCAGGCAGACCAGTTGGGCATCCTTGTAGGAAGTAACTGCCCACTCAGATGCTCCCTCACCATGCAAAAGCCCAGCCAATGCCTCCCTGGACATTGGGAATGTACCATGGATCCTGTCTTCAAGCTCCTTCAAGACAGGGGGGACAGGAAAAGCTGTTTGGCCACATGAGTGGCGTAGTTGGAATAGAAGGTGGGGGGGACAGAAGGAACCAGGACCCAGCGGAGTTCACCATCAACATCTTCTAAAAAAAGGTAAGTATTTGAGAATTTTTATTAGTTATAATTTTTTAGGTTACCTTCTTGGGTTTCTTCCTTGCCAGTGGATTCAGCTGTATTTGCCATTCTCAGCGCAAGCAATTGCGCTGGCAATTTGGTATCCTCTGCCCTGGCACGCTTGGTGGGTTTGAGGTGGGCATACATCTCCGGGTCATCAACCCAGACAGACAGCGCAGAAAGATTGTATGCCTTGAACTGGAGGCCCTCAACCACAGTTTTTTGAATATTTAGTAAGCGCTCAATTGTCTTCTCTGGGGTGTCTGGTATTTTTGTCATTAGGGCCTTTGCGGACACCTTGTCAATTTTTTCCCCAGTGAGGAAGGCGCACTTCACTTTGGCTTTGACCTTGCAGTTAATGTCCTTTATTTTGGCAATTGCCAAGTTGAGGTCCTTCAGAAGCTTTTCCAATTCTCTCATTGATTTTTTACTAACCTTTCCATATGTTTTTATAGCTTTTGCCCCAATAAATTCTGTATTATTTTGATACTGTTGCCTCTTTGTTTATTCCTTTTTGTTTTCCCATTTACTACATTATCCCATCTTCTTACCCATTGTGTATATGTTTTACGCTCATCTCAATATGTGTCGTTTGCTTTGTGTTGGCATTGTTTCCTTGATTACCATATTATTTTTGGTGCTTGACATAGCCCCTTGTGAAAATAGTAACAACAATTTGGTGATCAATTGAATTTAAATTAGAAAATGATAGGTTAATTCTATTTAGATAAAGTTGTTACTGATCCAAATCCAAAACCTTAATGATAAACTTTAAGTCAATCAGGAGCCAAGTGATAAAGTGATTGTTGTGACATAAAGGGTCATTCAATAATTCTTTGATGCATGTGCACTAATTAATATGATTGGCTGGATGTTTTGCCATTGTACGCCATTGCTGCTGTGGCAAGTTGTTGATGGACTAGTGCAAATACAGCAGCTGATTGGGCATTAGTCCATCAACAACTTGCCACAGCGGCAATGGCGTACAATGGCAAAACATCCAGCCAATCATATTAATTAGCGCACATGCATCAAAGAATTATTGAATGACCCTTTATGTCACAACAATCACTTTATCACTTGGCTTATGATTGGCTTAAAGTTTATCATTAAGGTTTTGAATTTGGATCAGTAACAACTTTATCTAATTCAATTAACCTATCATTTTCTAATTTAAATTCAGTTGATCACCAAATTGTTGTTAATATTTTCATAAGGGGATGTGTTTGGGTGCTAAAAATAACTGTGTTCAGGATCTAGATACACAACATAGTAAATATATGATTTTATAAAAATAAGCTGAACTTAAAGAATAAAGCCAACTATAAACAAAGAGAACACAAACAATTGAAATTAAAAATAAAGATAATATAAATAGAAATTTTTAGGGACCACAGGGTTTATTGAGGCGGGGAAGAGTGATGCCTAGTAGGCAGAATGGCACGGGAAGAAAGACGTAGAGGCAGTACTGGCCTGGGGAGTCTGGGATTGGATGGGTTGGGTTTGCAGGTGGGGGTGTTGGTGGCAGGGGTGAAGGCAGGAGGATTGCGCGTGATGGCTGCCATATACTGCTCATTGTACTCCTCATCAGTCATTGGCTGGATGGGCTGGTAGGTGGCTGTGGCACGGGGTGGGAGGCGCTTATCCTTGCATGATTGGTTGCCCATGTTCACATGGAAAACCATTTGCGCAAACAAGTCAGCCACCATTTGGTGACCAAAGAGAAAATTGTGATCAAGGACCCCAAGATAGAGGTTGTTGAAAGCCTGAGGGCGGCGCTCCCAGAGTGTATCTCCAATATTAAAGAACATAACATCTGCCAGATGGACATCAGCGTGACCAGCTGGGTACACTGAGGCCTGGTGCCCGCGTTGCTGGATGGCCTCAATGACAGTGGAGCTACCCTCCATCTGGTGGCTCAAGAAAACCCAGTATTTGGAATTTGAGCCATCCCAGGAGTCCAGCAATCCACTGAGGATGTGGCCATATGAGTAAACATCAATGAAATCAGGGTTTGTCCAATAGTAGATAAAGCCCTTGGCTGAAACAGCCAGAAATGCACCAATGAATGTCCCCTTCTTTACCTTCTTTCTTCCTTTTTGAGTGGTGGCTCTTCCTTGCTTGCCAAAATTATCAAAAGCTATTGATAGCTTGTAATAGGAGATGAACATGGCATCATCAGTTAGACTAGTCAGGCATCAGACCAGGGTTGATTTGATGGTGGTGTCATAGGGGAATCCTCAGCAACATCTCATTGGTTGCCAGAAAAATTGGTAAGAACCCGTATGGAAGCCACCTTCTCGTACATCCAGAGCTGCACCATGCGCTCAGACACCTAAATGCCATGGTGCACAAGTTGCTCCGGGACCTGGGTCAATGGAAGCTTGGGATCCCGCTAGAGGAGGTCAATCATAATTGGGTATGCCTCAGATATTTGTGACTTGGGGGCCTTCTTAGGCTTCTTGGCTGTCCTGACCAGATCTCCCCTGTTCATCAGGTTGTTGAATTCCTGCATGACAGTAGCTTGGGTAAATTGCAACTGGGCGGCAATCTGTTCCCAGGACAGACCCTGTAGATTCAGTGCCACAATTTCCTGAAGAATTTGGGTAGTGATGATTTGTTGCTTGGGGTGCTGGGCTGAGGGAGCTGAAGCCTGATTGGCTGTAGGGGGGCAGGTTGGCTGGTGGCAGAAAGTTGTTCAAAATCAAGGTTGCCATCCTGATTGGTTGGTTGGTGGGAAGCTTGTGCGGGGGTGGGTACAGGAGCAGGGTTGAGCTAGACACTATGTGACTACTGAACAAGTCAAAGCCATAGGAGTTGGTAGTCAGGTACAGATCAGCTTCCTTGTTACCCGCCTCAAAGGCTTGGGTGTAGACAGGTGCCTCCACGTTCTGAGCCTTGCCTTCATTGAAGCTGGCTTGACTGCTGCTGGCTTGGCTGCTGGTGTGGTTGAAGATGTTGCTTGTAAAAACCATTGTAAAAAACCTAGGATAAAATCACTAAAAGTAGAAATTTTAAAATTTAATGATTTATTTTTATTGTAATTGTGAGTCCATATTTGGAAATTTCTCAAAACTATTCCATACAAATCTGGAGCCATGAAAATGAATAAAATGCCTCTGTTCCTAAATTGGATAGCTGTTGATTGGCTGTTATACTTTTATTTTTCTATTTTAGGCTGCTCATACTACACATCTTGTTTGAGTTCATTTTGTTTTGTGCTTGTGTAATCTTGCTTCTAGATTGCTCAAGTTTTGTTTCATTTTAGTTCTTCTGTTGGTGCCTCATATGAATCTTGATTGGATTATAATATACTCCGGAACAGCATCCATCCATTTCACTTGTTGTGTCAGTTCATTTTGTTTGTGGTTTGAACTACACCACTTGATGTTTGCTTTAATTTTGTATAATGGGTTAGTGAAATTTTGTTTTTGGTTTGACAGTTTATTTATTAACCAAAAATATTTAAATTAATTGAATCCTGAAGCTTGCGCAACTTGGATTTTGTTTAAATCTGAAGTATTTTTGCTTGTTACCATAGCTTTTAAAACTACTGCAAGACAGCAGTTATAGTAAGCAAACATGTGAAATAATAAAATATTATTTAAAAATTTGTTTATTTAGTTGCTTGTTGAGTACAGGTTAATATATTACGTAATTAAACAACACAAGCTCTATTTATCTGCATCAAGGTTCCTGCTCCACTTATGTTTTAAACAAGTGATTGTTTAGAACTCAAATTACTTTTCCCTTGTAATATGATTTGATAAATATATTTGCTATGCTTAACCTGCATCATACGTACTAATTGGTTTGATATACATAAAAATAATTGGTTTTTGTGTTGTGTGGCTGTAGTGGCACTGAAATAATAAGGATCAGGTGATGACTCACAAGGTCAAATCTGTAGCTTTTAAAAAAAGTCAATGGTACTAAAAAGGGTTCACAATTATTTAAATAAAATTAATCTATTTCTATCTTTTTAATTCATTTATTTTTTAGCTCAACAGTTAATAAAATATTTGGTGCATTATAATAAAAAAATTTGTCTCTATATCTAGTATAATTAATTTATTTAACTTTTGTATGTATTCTTATGTGTCTATAATACAATATAACATCACGGCATACTATATAATTAATCATTTTTGAGTCCTAATAAAAAATAAACAAAAAACAAATAAATACAGAGCGCCCATTTATCTGATTGACTCAGAGGCAAGGGCTTTGGGAAGGAAGGAGTCTAAGTGCTTGTAAAAAGCTGCCACCACATCAGGTGGCATTGTAAATTGAATGACCTTGAAGATATTGAAGAGATCTTTGATGTCCTGAGGGAGGCCTTTCTTCACCTTATTCTTGATCCATCCAAACACCTCCTTGATTGGATTCAGAAATAAAGAATAGGGCAGAAGGAAGAGGAATCTCATTGGGCAGTCAGACAGGCAGTGGCTGGCCAAATGGCTATTTTTGTCAATGGGCAGGAACTCAGACACAACCAAATCCACTTTGTGGAGCTCAACATTATCAAGCACAACAATGTTGGTTTTACTGTGGTAATTAATCTGAAGGTACTCCTTGACGGTTTGGAGAAAATCAAGGAATGTCCTGCTATTATAAGACCCTTGATCATCTGAAATTGATCCAACCTGCAGGGACCAAGAAGTGCAATCATAGAATAGGTCTGGGAACGGACAGCTGCACAATGTGCTACACCATCCTTGGACCCCTTCTTGACCCACCCATGCCTAGACCTGAGTGAGGAGTAAAACAACAATTTGTCAATATAAAAGAACTGGACATTGCCATTCTGCTTAAGATCCATATAGGTCTTGTCATAAATGTGTCAATCCTTGACAGTCTTGGCGCTGTTTTTATTATACGGCAAACTCTAGTACTTTCCAGGAGAAGCCCAACTCAACCATTGTTTCATAGACAAGGGTTTTGGAGACAGAAATCCCAAGCTCTGTGGCAAGCATTGATTGGACAGCAAGCATGTCCAGGCGGCAATCCTTGATTACCCACTGCTTGATTGCATTGATATGAATGGGCTGAAGGAGTTTGGGCTGTATTTTTGCCTTGGCAGATTTGCCAATTTTCCTGGTTTTGTTATATTTGGTGTTGATGTTGCCAATATATCTGGCTGTGACACCAAATTGGGATGCAAGATCCCAAACTGCCATTCTCCCATTCAAGAAGTTGAGAAGAGCTTCACGCTCACTATCTGTCAACCAACACTGGCCCTTGGATGGTACCACAGCATCCTGGTTAGCAGGCTTGACACAGGGGATGGGGACCTTTATGTAGAAGGTGGGATAATGCTTGAGTGCAGTGGCACTGTAAATGGTGAAATAGATCACAGGTGCAGAGGGCTCTTCAGTGGTGACCAATGGCTTGTAAGACATGTCAAGAATGCAGGGGCAGGAAGTGGCAACTCTTGGATCCAGAGTGCAGGGCAAGGTGCCAACTGGGTACACAGTGGAGAGGCAAGTAACCTCATTGTTACCAGTGACCCTGTTATAGGAGACTTTGGTGGCAGGCCTTGAGAGCAGCTTCTGTCTGGGATTCAGGCTGCTGTTCCTGGCTTGAGATACGGGAGGTGGTTGACTGGTGCTGACACCTTGGGAGACCTATGTGTTGGTATTACTCCCCTCAAGTTGTTTTCTGGGTCTGTTCTTGAACCCTCTGGGTTGCCCTTATAGACAGGCTGCCCTGAAGACTGGTGCAGGAGCTGGTTGGGAATATGAGTGTCTGTCTATAAAAATAAAATAAAAAATATATTTTAGATTAAATATGTATTTATTTAGATTTTTGGTTTAGTAGTGAGTAGTTTTTTCTCTTGATTTTTCCTCAAATAGTAACAGAATTTCTATATCCATGATTTGAAGTGTATAATATTGTATACTTTCTGTTTTTGGATAAATTTAAAGTTTAATCACTTTTTATGTCTAAACATGGTTATTAAAATTGAATTTTTAGTTTGACTTTAGTTGTGGTGGAGCTTCTTGATTTGTGTTGGTGTTTCCTAGTGTGCTTACTGTATATTAAATTTGGATTCCAGTTTATGCAATTATTATTTGAGTTTACTAGTGGCATTCAAAAGTGATTTGAAATTTGGTTCATGGATTTGACAATCCCACAATTTCAAAAAACATAGTAAACTTAATAAAAATGATTGATTAATTTGAACACTTCAAATCTGATTCCAGTTAATTCATTTTGTCCATTGGAAATATGCAGTTCAACTTGAACTTTGCAAAGTGTCTATGAGTTCCTGCATTTTTAAAAATCCAAATAAAAATACAAAGAATTCAACTTAATTAAAAAGGTCATCCCGCAAAAGGATTCAAAATTTGGACCAAGGATTTGACAATCCTGCATTTTTACATTTAGGTTCTGAATTTACAGTACAGATCAGAATCTATCCAAGATCCAAAAGCAAGCCATGCAATTAAAAATAATTGTGAAACCAGCTCAGAAGCTCCAGGAAAAGTTCTAGCCTCTGCATCAGTAGAAACAAGATTTCAGGCCCAATTCCAGAACCAACAAGAGAGCAACAGCTATCAGGAAAAAGACCTTACCTTCATTTGTCAAACTTAAGACAAAGTTTCAATTGGGGTCTCCCAATTAAATGATAAACACATTTGACATAAATAAAGTGTTGCTTTAAATATGAAAATTGTTCTATCATTAAATATAAGATAATTAATTTTATAAAGCTTTCAATTTAAAAGATATAACATCTAAAAAATAAGCAAGTTCATGCTCCTGACCTTTTTCCCCTTGCTAATTGGAGACCCTGTATCTAAATAATCAAACTATTAAACATCTGGACTCACACTAGGCTATAATTCTTTTGCCAATTATCAACATGATCAAGTATACTTTAAGTTCTCAGCATGAACCCATAGTCAATCATTGCCTTTCTCACCTTTTAATCTGTGTAATACTTGCTTTGATAAATTTAAGGCTCCTTTGGATGCTTAACCCCTTTAGTCAAGTTTTCTATGCCAATAATTATTGTATGTCTTTTCAAATTTCAACTAGCTGGCTTCTCTTTAAGTAAAATCCATGTGAATCTTTTTTTCAAATTACCTACATAATTATAGTTTTTACAGACCAAGAAATAAAGAGTTGTGGTGTCAAGATTTTGCGTTCTTGAAGAAGAAGAGTTATTGTTTTTATTAAAGGTATTATGCATGTTGATATTGTGAGATCTGTATGGAGACAGATGTACTTCAAATTGGTGTGTGAGATTGCAGTAACTGGTGGAGTTCTGTCATTACTGGAGCCAAGTAAAGGGAGAGTCCTGTGGTCTTTGGGACACAACACCGGCAGAGGTGGTTTGGCAGGATTCTGGAAGTATCAATAATATTCTCTTATTGTACTTGACACTAATACTATTTGGTTTAGTAGTAATGTTGATGATTATTATTTTTCTGCCTTCCAAGCAATCTTGGAAGTGCTTTTTATAGAGTAAAGGTGTTAGCCAGACTAGCGTCTAGCTGCAGATAACTATTACTAGCTAGCCTATCATCCCCAAGCTACTAGTTTCAACCCCCAGAGTTGGATTTCAAACCTGAATACAGTTTTGGAATGAGGTAATATCCTAAGATACTGATTTCTCCTCTTAATCCTGGGTATCTCTTGACTTAATTGAGACCAACTAAGTTGACATCAATAGGGTGGTGTTACGGTAGAAAACCAAATGGAAAGAATAGTACACCCCCACAAGTCCAAAAACCAACAAAGAACTGCCGCCAAACCCTTGAAAGAAATAGGCAATTTAAATGCTGTTATTGAGAAAAAGTGGGTCAAAGCTGGGATTGCTCAAATAGCCCTTGAAAATCTGGACCTGCCTATCTCTTCCCAAATAATTATGATATGAAAATCACATGTTATACGCTATTTGGTGATGGCAGTGCTCAACCTGCTGGTTGTCAGAATTTTTAAATTATGACGTCATTGAATCAAATTCCAATGCAGGCCCTCTAACTGCTGAAAATATTCTTGCCAGCCAATCAGATACCGCGGAATCCCCCTCCCCCATCCTGAACTCCCTTAAGACTTTCCCCATTCCCCCTAGAAACTTGTTTCTAGATAGCTTATTTTCACTAAAATTAAAAGAAAGTCTTCCCAAAAAATGATGGTTCATCTGGGGCTGTTTGCTCCTGTCTTTGAGAGATTAGTGTCTGTTATGTTCAAAGTTACCATCAATTTCATGGCAGCAAACTTGCCTGCTCTTTACATGCTGACACCTTTGGATTCTTTTTCTAATTTACCCCTGCAAATTAATTGCATTTTGAAAATTTTAACCTCCATCTTCTGCTATACTATCACTGGTGCTAAGATGATTAAGCTGTCCTCCCAATTTGGTCTCCTGCTCCTCAAACAATTGAAAATTTGTTTAGTTTACCTTCATTGACTCTCTTTGAATAATGCAGCTTACCACTTTACTCTAACAGGTGGGATCCTGTCTTGTGCTGGATCTAATGCACAAAGCGCATGGGTGGTCTTCTGCCCCAATTCTTGGTGAATTATGATGTTGTAATATCCTGTCTTTATTCTGTTTGGCAGAATCCTGTCTATTTTTGGAATCCTAAATGTCTAGCACCTTGTCACAAATGACATTTTAATACTTGTATTGAAACCCCAGAAATTGAACCCCAGGCTTCAGGAAAAGCCTTGTGCTGACCAGGGTAGACAGGAGCCCACCAGACTGCCTGTTGGACCAAACTCTGGCCTGCCAGAGATGCCTTGCCCCAACCAAAAGGAACAGGAACCTGCCAGCCTGCCAATTGTTGAGAATGAAAGTGCAATATTAACATTAGAAACCCCAGAATTGAACCCCAACCCTCCAAAGGCTAATCAAGTCACCCAGGATGGATGAGGACCCGCCAACTCACTGAGTTGTAAACCCATGTTGTTGAATTACTCCAAGACCCACCAGATTTTGAAGATGATTCCCCAAATGGTCATCAGATTGTTGTTAACCTTGTGCCACCAAAGACCCAGACCTACACAGAAGTTGTAGCTTGCCTAAAGGAGGTTGCAACAAGGCCTCCTGCCAGTCCCGCCAATGATCACCAGCTAATGTCAGTCTCCAGTCCAGAATGAATAATACAATTTGACTGCTTAGGTGATGTGGTGAACAGTAGTGGCAGAACAAAGCATCATCACTTTTGTTCATCAGAGCAAGCACAACTAGGATATGCTGCCCTTGAAACCAGAAGCCAAGGTCCATATCCTGCTAGTGAACTGTCTATGGGCCTGAATTCTGCAAAAAGAAAAGAAGCAAAATCACCTGATATTAGAATCCTGGTGATATAGGGATGACCCCATTGTAATTTTTGATAATAAAGTTTTATGAACCTTTGGCTCAAACAAATCCTAATTTATCTAGTCTTAGTGATCTTTCATCTCAATTCTGTCCAAGTAGACAACCAGGTAGTTGCCCCCTCTAGAGACCAACCTGCCAACCCGCCTCAGGTACTATGCTGTACCCCTGGAGCCCCCTTTTGACTTGTGCATTTTACCAAATACCTGCCCAACCCTGACTACTAAGAGTTTAACATGAAGAACATCCTCATTGCCAACCCCTTGGCAAGGACTAGAGAGACCAAATACATAGAATGCAAAGGAAAGTGGTATGAGGTGCCTCCAAGATTGTTCAAAGACAAGTACAATCATCTGCCTGCCTACTTTGTCCTCATGACTCCGCCCTTAACCCTGCAACCTGACTGCCCAATAGAACTCACCACTGCTGCTGAGACCACATTAACTCAACTGTTTGGAGTACTCTACATTAATTTGATGAGAACAATAGATTCTATGGTGCCCAACTCAGGGCCCTGGTCTTTGCTTGGGCAATCTGTATCCTATATTATCAAGTTAGCACCCATTCTATGGTGGGCATTACCCACTGGCCCAGCGGTACCCAGTCCTGATCATCTAATGCCTCTACCTATACCTGGCTTCTTGACACACCTAATTATAGAAGCTTCTGGATTGACCAATGACCTGTAAACCAGAATGTCTCAGGTATCTTCTGGATTGCAAGCTATAATAGTCTTGCTATATTTTCTCCATATTCTGGAATAGATGTCTTGAATCTGGCAGTGGCTTGTCTATTGTTGGCCCATGGCTTCAGTGCTGAGAATATGGATCAGTCAACCCTGATAGATCAGGATTTCCTGACATGCAGCAATCTCAAAACCTAATTAATCAACTATTTACTCAGCCCAAATGATTTTTTAATCAAGGCAACAGACAATAAAATTTATCTATCAATGGCATCACCTATGGTACCATATGTTCTGCTCTAATGCTGCTCCAATAGAACTAGAAATTTCTCTGCAAAACTATCTTCAGGGCTACATCCTGGTAGCTCATCACAAGGCATAAATCCCTTTTCCTCATCTTTCAATAAATATATAATTATATAACTATCTCTCTCTTTTGTGACTCTTTTATGTAGTGCAGCTACAATAATACTATGCAATTATTTTACATGTAAACACACACTATTTTTCAGAAGTATGATAATATACTTTGTGTGCTTTAAAGGTACTTCAATTTTAAATATTCTTTCAACTAGTATAAATATATCCCTGGTATAAAAATTGTCTATATTTTATAGTTTTCAAATAAAACTACTATGGATTCAGAACCTATTGTGAAAATGTGGGATGCCAAATTCTTTTGCGTAAACTCATCAACTTACTGGAATATTTTCATCCTTTTATATGAAAAAGTAAGTTGTTCTGGGATGAAAATTACTTCATTAATTTGGTGAGTTCATGCAAAAGAATTTGACAATCCTGCATTTTTCCCAACAGGTTCTGAATCTACAGTACAAAAAAATGTGCTGGCATGTTTTTGATAGCTCCAGATGTGATTTTTAAAGTCCCCTGATGATCTATCAGCTTTATGTCTGGGTAATAACTTTGAATATTGGGGCAATATGAGTTTGATTTTAAACCATATTTATCTATAAAGGTTTATTGCTAGGTTCTATTAATAATATGTTATACAGTAGCTTTCAGAGCTTAAAGGATAACACAATCAAGACAACCTAAAGAAAAATCAAATCAGCTCAGAAGAGAATATAAAGGATCCAAATCTATTGCAGTTCAATATAAATTCTATGATGTGCTTAATTTTGCTTTGATCTCAGTTAGTTTTTTCTGAACTGAGCAAATTTTGCTTTATGTTGACTAGATCTTGTTTATCCTCAAAGCTCTGGAAGCTACTGCATAACTTGTAGAATTGGAAGTCACATGTAGCTGTGAGGACAATATTTGTTGTTTATACTCATACAGAAGCCAATCTATTTTGATTCTCTTCCAAAATAAAAGGGTCCAATTTTATTGACTGTCTTAATTAAAAAAGTTCAAATTGCATGAATTATTGTCTAATTTTTAGCTAGTTCCAAGAAAGCTGTTGTCTATATTAAAAAATTAGCTTGGATTCTGGGGTTGGTAGGTTTATAATATAATATAAAAGAGCTGGAAAAATCAAGTTTATATGCTATAATGTATGATAAAGCTTCATTTCATTGATAAAAATAGAAAAATTTATATATCATATGAGAAATCAGTATGTTTAATGAAAATAATGAGGTTGGAATTAAGAATACAAGTGAATTTTTTAATGTAAATTAAGAAAAAAATGTGTGGTCTAATTATACTGAATTTTGAATGTACTGTGAGCTTCTTAAATATGAGAAAAAGTTGATCAAACTTTGAATTTAACTAACAACAAGAAATAAAATTAAAGAGAGAGATTAGTAGGTTTGAAACTTATAGTAACAAAAAGTGTACTTAATTAAAAAGTAAAAAATGACTATAATACAGTAGTTTTAAAAATGAGTGAATTTTGCCTTAGGTTGAGTTGATTTCCTCCCCTTACAGCTCTTAAAACCACAATAGTATATTATTTCTATAGAATAAATAAAAGATAATATGAGTGATAAATTGAGAGTTAATGATAGTGTTGATTGCCAACTGAAATAAGACTTTTACTATAGTGTTCACTATAGAGCCCCAAAGCCCAGATATTTTAACATGAGGGTTATTTGGGTATACAACTTTTTAAATAATATCCATCCAGAAACAAGGCTGTAGAAGATAAAGAAGAAAATTTAATATTTTGTTGAGAATATTTATATGAACATCTAATTTAAACATCTTCAGTATCAACTATTGCCTGTCCTATCATATCCCAGAAACCCAACCAACCTGGGAGTTAGAACATGGCGTTCCAGAATTCCTTTGATTGAACTTGTCCTTTCAAAAATAATGAATAAGCAAATATTATTATTCATTAAAAGCATATACTTTTTCTTCTATCTCTTGCTTTTTCATAGAACAACCCTGATAAGTTGCTGGATGTGAGATGGATCAAACCTGATTGGCCATCTAAAATACTTTTGTTTTTAAGCACATTCTGAGATTTTTGAATCAATGTTATTGTATAAATATAGTATAAAACCCTGGCAAATAACAGGATAATAATTAAGAGAGATGAGCAACCATTATTAAGTCACTAAATTTTAAAGATAAAGAAGAAATAATAAAACAAATATAATTCCCATGAAGTTCCATCACTGTTGAGCCTTTAGACATTCTTATCAAAAATTATATTTGGGACATTCAAATAAAAGAATAATGTTAATATCAACTGCTTTTAATGCTGCTTCTTTTGGGACTATTACATGCCCATAATAAATCTTGCTGATGCAATATAAAGTTTTGAGGTTATGCCAAATAAGCTTTTAAGTAAATCTGGGAGAGAAATTTCTGATTTCAGAGCTACAATAGTGTAGTTATGAGAACCTAGAAGAAAAAGATGCTGTGAAATTCATATTAGACCAGCATCAATAAAATAGATACTACATTATAATTGTGTTTCATGAGTATTAAGGACTTTAAAAAAGAAACAATTCAGAAAACATCAAGATTAAAAAGGGAATAACATTTTTTAAAAGCAAAACTTAAAGGTAGGTACTAGAATAAGTTGGCTAAAGAAAAAATGGGGGTAGACAATGGGTCAGTATCCCAATTTACAAGATTCATAATGAGTTTGTTGAATATAGGAGCCCAACTAATCATACAAATGTAAATTCTAGAGAAATCTTTAACTCTATCCAAAAGAAGGTAGACTGCACAAAGACTTGTTTTTGACAAAGATATTGTGGTACTATAAAATTTTGGCAGCTAACTCTTTCAACAATAATTGAAACCTAGAAATCCTTTTCATTTATTGTTATTCTGGTGTGCCAAGCTTGGAAATTAATTTATCTGAGCTTTTTGAATAGTCAGTAATTGGCTGCCTCATAGGGATAGCAAATAGCAGGTGATTAATTGTTCATATTTAGCAGGGTAAAATATTGGTAGACTTGAATGATTCTATCAGCTTCCATATGTACTTTAAAAATCTTTCTTTCAACGTCTTGATTTCAAGAATGTGATATTTTAGAAGTTTAGCAATAACCTGCAATCTGATTATAAATTTCCTCTAATAAAGCAATCTTTGCCAAGAGTTGATTTTCTTGCTGTGAAAGATAGCTCATTTATATCAGCACCAATTGGTGTAGCCAGCTCCATAAATAGTTCAATATAAAGCATTTTTTGGAACTTTTTAGGATCTAGTTGATATTATACAGTAGTTTTAAAATCTATAGTGACAAACAAAATGAACTCAGATTTAAACGAAATGAATTCAGATTTAAGTGAAATTGAAATGAACCCAAATATATTGTAAATCAATATAAATTCATTTATTTTTAATTTTGTTTAAATCTGGATTGTTTTCGTTTGTCGCCATAGCTTTTAAAATTGCTGTAGTGCCTAATCAAGTAGTTCACTGTCAATACTGGTATTTTTACAACTAGTAGCATTGCAGCCTATCAAAACTTCCTTATCAAAAGCTCCCCAACCAGTTTGTTGGTCTAATTCTCAAGATGCAGCAGGGTTATAACAACATTTCTTGGTGAGGGTTAGAATGGACCCCAGCTCATTAGATACATGCATCTTATTTAAAACTATGAACTCATTTCCTAATTCTTAGTGGGCTGAAGGCTATAGTATTTAAACGGGCCCATTGGGTTTATCAATGCCTTCAGATAGCTTGAGTAAAGGAAGATGAACCAGAGGATGGTATATGTAATGACAGGTGGTAAACACATTTTTGGGTGTCAGCAGGAGGTCAAGTATATCCCTTAAGCTATAGAGTTTAAAAGTACCCTTGGAGGAATTCTATATATAAGGAATGGGCTATTTGAAATACCAGTAGAGGCGTTCATCAGATTTGCCTTTTATTAAGTCCGGTGTTCAAAGCATGGTTTCAAAAGCATGTATATGGTAGACATGTAAGTATTGTTGAGTATAAATAACAAGCTATGTTATTTAGGCAAAATATGTAGAAAATGAATGCTTTGATCTATCTGAAGGGTGGGATTAAGAATTGTGACAAAGCATGAGATGTCATTAAGAGAATAAGCTAAATAAATTAGAACCTTGTAAGGTTGGTTCTGCTGAATTATTGATAGATTAGCAATTTCACATGCCTTTTTAAGTCGAGGATATTTAAAACGTAAAGACGTTTGATAAATATATCTATATTTTTCATTTCCGTAGACGGCCTCCGCCAGCTTTGGCTTTCTTGGGAGTAGCCGTCTTTGCAGCAGGAGTCTAGAAAAGAAGTTAGGGGACTTTTTCAAAGAATGTTTACCTTTCGCTTGGCTGCAGCAACAGGAATCTCTCGGGGTTTAGCAGTAAAGAATGAGTCTAGCCTAGACTGTGCTGGCCCAGTAGACTTACCCTTGAGCTTTTCAATGCCGCCCAGTACACGTTCTTTGTTAAACCCTTTGTCTTCAACAAGGAACTTGTAGAGGGCCTCTTCTTGAGGGGGCAGCCATTTGAGATCAATCTGCTCGGGATCCAAGACTTCAGGAGTTTTAAACAAGCTGCGTGCGGATTCGAAATCAAAGCTATCTCCAACAGGGTATTTGGAAGAATCAATGGCCTTCAGGATCTCCTCGATGGACTTATGCTGCTGCATCAAGCTCATAGCACGAATAGCTCCAATCCCCTTGATAGTGTCACTGTAGTCACATCCAAGCAGGATGCAAAGGTCAACGAACTGGTCCATGGTGAATCCCAGACCAGCTAAAGTGGTGTCAAGACGCACTTCCATGATAGGTTCCTTCTTGGCCTCGGAGTAAGTCAGGTGTCTTAAAAGTATAGGAGACCCGAAAGTCAGCGTATCCATATCTTCTGAAGCTGCGCCATACACCTGCCTATTAGTATTACTATCATCCACGTACCTTTCCAGCCTTGCAGAGAGCGGCACACTGAGCTTCTGCTTCACAGGGCGCCTGTCACTTGTTCAGCTTTAGTCGTAAAATCATCTTACCTCAACAAAAGGAATCCCCATTAATTTAAGCAGCTCTTTACATTCTTGGTTGTGTTCTCTAGAAACCTTGACTGTGCGGCGGGTGAAGCGATCAATAGCTTCTTGATCACCTAAATCGAAGTCAGTGGTTGTTTAAGCGAATATAACTGTTAAAAATAAAGTTTTTGCAGAATAGATGCTAAGCATTTAACTACTAGTGCCCCAGCAAAGCGAAAACAGGTCCTTATTTTTAGTTTTAATTACCAAAGTCAGAAAAAGTAAATATGACTTCTAACCAGAAAACCATTAAAATGGTCATTAAAGAAAAATACCATATTTCCTACTAAAACATTATCAACTATCAACAAGCGAAATCATGTAAAATAACAAAGCAAAGGTCACATATAACCTAACCAGGCCACAAAATGAGAATACTCACCTTTTTCTTGAGCCTCCTCGAGAGATTTCTGAGCCTCAGCTCTTCTTTCGGTACGTTTCGCCAACTAAAGGTTAAAACCAACTTCAAAAACTCCAATACCTCGCCACTCTTGAAAGTGGGTGGCTTGCCATCAAATACATACACTGGCTTGATACCGTTATCCACCATCCTCACAGTTCTGTAAAACAGTCCCAGAAGATGCGAGGTTGTTTCACCATTTAGGTTCTGAAGCACTTGGCCGTCCTGACCTCTGACAGCGATCAAAAACTGATAGATGCACATTGAAGCGTCAATTGCAACTTTGCGTCCAAAATATTGCTTGATATCTCCCCTCTTAATTGCTGAGGGAACATTATCAGCAATCAACTTTGTTAATCCATGAATTCCCATGATGCAGTTGGCAAGGTAGTATAAACTAAAGGAAAATGGAGGGTTCTAAGCTGGGAAGGGGTTGGAATATACAATCACTTTCCTTCAGTAGATTGTTAAAGTTCTCACTCAGCCTATGCCTCTCACCAAATTTCAAACGCGCTGCATCCAAAATATCCCCTAAACTGGTTCGCGTCAACCCTATGGCGTCGTGTTTCAACCCCTAGCGCGTCTCCAGGCGTGTCAATGAAAGTTGGAAATAAAATTTTAATTTTTCAAGCTCCAGCAAATCAAAAAGGCCATGGAATGAGCCAGACCTGCTTTCCGTCAGGATCTTTCTGTCAAATTTCCCACAACTTGACAGAAAAAGTGAAATCAGTAAAGTATGTTTTACCGACCGAATCTTACTGTATTCTACTATCTACACAGAAGCCAATTTTCCTTTGCAGATTTTTATATTTACCTTTTCCGTCAGAATTTAAGAATATGGCTAAATTTTTAAATCAGCCATTGATAATAATTTATATGAATGCTTCAAACTATATTTTCCTATGTATTTTTTGTCCGGATTAATAAAATATCAATTTTGGCCAAAAATATAGTATTTTTTTAAAAAAATAAGACACAGACTGCATATAAAACTTTATCAGGTCTTAGTTTTTTGCTGATTCTTTCAGGAAAAGTATATTAAACTACTTTTAATTAGGTTTAAAAATTGTTGGGTTTAAAGATTTTTTCTGGCTGTGACTGTTTCTTCAAAAAATTATTTGAGTAATGGTTAGGGTTGTAGTGGATCTGTCTCAGATCCACCACCCTGAGTTATGGCACCACACAGCAGGTTTCCCCCATGAGCAAGTGTGTTGAGGCCTCAGTGTACTACCCTGAAGGGCTCTGCCTGGTGCAAAACATGTTTACCTCAGGTAGCTTCATTGTATATTGACTTTTCAATCAATGTAGTAAGACAGAACTAACACTTATCTAGCCTGTAGGCAAAAGGAAGGCTCAAAGAGACCCATCCTCAGGGAAATTTAATTTATGTTTTACAGTGACACCCGACAGTCAATTCATGCTTCATATTTCTAGAAAGTCCAGCAATACACACCACCCTTTCCACTGTTATTTGTGCTAGTAATATAATATAAAAATGTTCACAGTAGAGGGTCCTGAGAAGGCAACAGTTCATAACCACCTCCACTGATGTAGTAAGACTTGGAATTTATGATTTGCATTAATGAGCAGGATGAGTTTGGTTGCAGCATAACTTTTTAAATCAGAATTAAAAGATAAGATCTATAGTTGAAAGTGTTTTTAAAAATTATTTTATTTATTTTATTGGCTTTCACCCCACCCCTTGGTTTTGGCCTGAATCTTTTCACCAGATGCCAATCAGGTGGCAACATAAAACAGAAGAAGAATATCTTCTTTTATTCCAATTTTTTTATAAAGAATTCTGATTCTCCTAGTTAGTTAAATCCATATTCCAAACTTTAGACAGATCAAATATAAAAAATTATGGTCTTTACTTTAATTGTCACAGGTTTCATCTGCTGCAGCCCTATTAATGGCTAGTTCAATTTCTCTGCAATCAATAGCATATTTTTTTGAAAAATTTAAGATAAAACTATATAGATTTCTAATGTGAAGCTTTACAATACAAAATTTTATGCAATAGAAATAGAGGCAATTACCAGCAACATCCAGACAAAATTTAAACACTGCAAAAACTCTATTTTTAATAATAGCATAATGGTTTTAATTAGAGTCTTTTTCAATACCTTCCCTACCTATGTCTGCATCTAGAAATAGTAAGCAATCTAAAACAATTAAGAAAGCCAAAAGAATTTATATTTTGTTCTATTTGTAAAGTGGCTTTTAATTTCAAAAATTAAGGTGCCAAAGGGTAAATTTGAACCATCCAAATTATATCTTTGTTGGGCTTGACATTCTTTTCTTGTCTTATCTTAATAAGGAATATAATGACAACCACTTACCTCTTTCACTTATCTGTGATCACAATGCCTTACTTATCTCAAATCATAATTTTTATCTTAAAAGCTCAATATACCAAACTAAATAAGCTTTCTCTTATTATCTGATTTCTTTCAAGCAGCCAAATTTTTACAGGGTTTTGATAAAATCTTAATGAGGTTGTTGCAACTTCTTTGATTGATTCCTCTCAGTAAACCATATACCCAAGAAATGACTCAATTAACAAGTAAATGTGGCCCTAACACTTTAGACAGATGCATCACTAGAATTGATCAGGATTCCCCAAGCAGTCCAACTCTTTCCAAAACCACATGGCATATATGATATACATAGATACCATGTATCTTATTTTCTAACTATATAACACTCTTCTTCTACCATAAATAAATATATCATTATCTTCTCAAATTACCCCTTCTTTTATATTCTACACTTTTTAGAAGCATATAAACAACAGTACAGTAGCTTTCAAAGCTGTGGCAACAAGAAAATTAGGTCATATGTAAAAAATGAACCCAACCAAAAAAATCCAACCCAGCTCAAAGCACAATAAAAAATCAAGTGATTATATTGATTAAAAAATATATTTGGGCCTGCTTCTATTTTGTTCTAATCTTGTTTGCTTTTTTACACATGGCTTGATTTTGCTTGTTTTCACATCTTTGAAAACTACTGTAGCAGCAAAAGAGAGCTATTTTCATCTACTTTGTCAGGGATCCAACCAGTGGGGGGTTCCTGAGAACTTGCAGGTGGACGGCCCGCAGGCCCAGCAGGGAGAGCCCACCACAAGATTGGGGCTAACTTTACAATATAAGATAACAATTTTCCAAGGACTGCCCAAGGTCCGTTTACAGGCACCATAGAATCAATCAGCCTGGTGAGGGTGATATACATCACCCCAAATATCTGGGTGGAAGTGGATTCATTAGTGGCAACAGATTCTTGTGGGCAGTTGGGCCGTGGGGTGAGGGGCGGTGTCATTGGAACCAAATATGCGGGCAGGAAATTATACTTATTGCAGAATAGCAGAGGGGGCTGGATAATTTTAGTGCCTTCTCTGTAAAGGACTTCCGTCTCTCTAGTTCTAGCTTCAGGGTTGTGGATTAGGATTTCCTCTAGAGTAAACTCCAAATACGCCGGGTTAGGTGGGTACTTGGTGAAATGTACTGGGCCAAAGGGAGCTCCTGGTGGACGGTAAAGGTCAGGCGGCTGGTCCGCGGTTTCTTGGGGTAGGTGAGCATGGGGTGCAGAATTGCGAGACATAGGCTGTAAATGAAGTAGAACTAATAACAAATAAGGTATGATCTGGTTGAACCAAAGGTTCATGTCACTTTATTGCAAAAATGGCAATTGGCATCTTCCTGGAGGTCCAGGGTATAAAGTATGCCCATCTGTCATGGTAAAACTTTCACAAATTCCCTTGGCCCAGGTTTTCCCGTTTACTAGGTCTTCCCAATCCTCGGGGGCATCCATTGCAGGGGTTATTTCATTGGCTGGCTCAAACTGTGAATGCTCAAATTTCCTAGTAAGGTTGTGGGGTTGGTTGTCTCTGGGTGACCCACATTCTATGGGAAGTTTCTCTGTCTCCCCTTCTGTGTGAGCCCAAGTTATTTTGGGATCTATGGCTGTAACTGCCCGCTGATTGGTCAAGTTAACAGGAACCTTTAGTGTGGGAGGTGTCAATGTAGGTGAATTAGATTCATCAAGCTTCAAAGGATTTTCTTAAGTCAAATCCTGCTCTGGTTTGAGCCCAAAAAACTGCAGGCAGCCAGGCAGGCGGCCCGCAGGGGATCAGGGTTTGAATCCCATAGTTGAGGCTTTTCAATAATCATAGTCAATAGGAGTTTGTCACTTGTGACATACTTTACAAAAAGAAAAAGTCTCTCCAAAGAAAAATCAAGAAATTGTACTCCTGTAAGGTCTTGCCCAATATGGTGCAAGATTATATACCAAGCCATGTAAGGTGCTGGGGTTCAAATTTAATAAATAAAGGGAATTAGGTACAGTTTGTAAAAGTATTTTTAATGAACCTGCTAAACCCTTATAGTTTGATACAAATGGGTTCATAGAATTAACTAGTCCTAAGAAAACTATGTGGAGAAAGTTTTTAAATAAAGACTTATTGATAACTAGTAGTATGCCAACCTCAAGATATTCTCTGTGAGAATATCTTAACATGAATGATGAAATGTTCTCCTTTATTTAAAAAATGGTGACAACAAGCCAAATGCTTGTTGTCTGGCTTTCTCCAATTTAATTAATAAAAGAGCTAAAAGGAATCCTTTAAAATTGAAAAGTAATCAATAAATATGTTAAAAAAATTAAAACTAGTAAGAGATTTAAAGTTTAATATGTAATTTCTTAAAGATAAAATAAAGATTTGGAAAATTCAAACTAAATAGGGAAATATTGAAGTAAAAATAATAAAGATTGGTTAGGGTAAAACCACTTAGAGTTTCAGCTTAACAGCCTAATCTTCTGAAAATCTTTATTTATAGTATAAGTTAATCCTGTGTGGGGGAATATTAGCAGGGAAAAATTAGGTATTAAGTCAAAGTAGTTTGATAAGTGTCAGAAAATCCTGATCTATCAGGGTTGACTGATCCATATTCCCATCACTAAAGCTATGGGTCAACAATAGACAGGCCACAGCCAGATGCAAGACATAAATCTGGAATACAGGGAAATTATATCAAGACTATCATAGTTTGCAATCCAGAAGACACCTGAGACATTCTGGGTCATAGGTCATTGGTCAATCCAGAAGCTTTTATAAATAGGTGCTAGACATTCTGTATTCCAAAAATAGATGCAATCCCGCCAAACAGAATAAAGACAGGAAATTATAACATCATGTTTCACCAAGAAATGGGACAGAAACCCACCTGTGCAATTTGTGCATTAGACCAAGCACAATACTATAAACTCATAACCTAAACGTAAAAATGCAGGATTGTCAAATCCTTGGTCCAAACTTCAAATCACTTTTGCGGGCAACTCAGCTGAGTGAAAATTAAAAACTTTAATAAAATCAACCATTTTATTTGACTTTTTTTGATTTATTTAAATTGGCAAATTTTAAATCCCATGAGCAGAAAACTCAACTAACAAAAGACAAAACTCAGCAAACAAATGCAGGATACATGAATCAGAAATGCGGGATTCTAATGTACAATTTGAGATTTCCTGTATTTCAAACAAATCATAGACATCATGTAAAACTTAACAAATCTTTAACTGTTGGATTTTCAAATCCAAGAACCAAGTTTCAAATCAAAAATGAAGTGAATTTGAAATAAATATAATTTATGACCTCTCAAAAAGGATTTCAAAGGATCTATAGTGTATTTGTGCTAATTCTTTTAGGAATCATAGGCATTCTCAAAAATCACCCTATTCCATTTTAGGATGGCTAAAATTTAGATGCTTGATTACAGTAGATTTTAAAAAACGCTAATAATAAAGTAGAATTATATATTACAATCTATCTTATCACGTTATCTTTTCCTTGATGTGTTGATATTTCATTTGCTATTGATAATGTGACTGCGTTTAATTGGATAGTTTCACCTCCAGTTGCCTCCCTGAGACCAGCTGGTCTTGGGGAGGCAACTTGATTTCCTATTGCCAAGGCAACTGGAGGTGAAACTATCCAATTAAACACAAGGACATTATCAACAGCAAATGCACTATCAACACATCAAGGAAAAGACAACATGATAAGATAGATTGTAATATATAATTCTATTTTATTATTAGCATTTTTTAAAATCTACTGTAATCAAGCATCTAAATTTTAGCTGTCCTAAAATGGAATAGGGTGATTTTTGAGAATGCCTATGATTCCTAAAAGAATTAGCACAAATACACTATAGATCCTTTGAAATCCTTTTTGAGAGGCCCATAAATTATATTTATTTCAAATTCACTTCATTTTTGATTTGAAACTTGGTTCTTGGATTTGAAAATCCAACAGTTAAAGATTTGTTAAGTTTTACATGATGTCTATGATTTGTTTGAAATACAGGAAATCTCAAATTGTACATTAGAATCCCGCATTTCTGATTCATGCATCCTGCATTTGTTTGCTGAGTTTTGTCTTTTGTTAGTTGAGTTTTCTGCTCAAGGGATTCAAAATTTGCCAATTTAAATAAATCAAAAAAGTCAAATAAAATGGTTGATTTTATTAAAGTTTTTAATTTTCACTCAGCTGAGTTGCCCACAAAAGTGATTTAAAATTTGGACCAAGGATTTGACAATCTTGCATTTTTACGTTTAGGTTCTGAATTTACAGTATTAGACTTCAGGGGTGATATTGATAAATTAAGGAGATCAGTTGGGGGTCAGTTGGGGATTTATGCCTGTAATGCAAAAGCTCAGCTAACATGGTATTTAAACAGCCAACTTTACAGAAATTTTCTTTACAATCCATACCTTTACTCCTCTCTGATAACTGCACATCTATTTCCAAGCAAGAACTGCCTAAACCAAGACAAGGAATCCAACCTCTATCATTATGAAACTTATCAAGTTTGCATCTCAGATGACACCCTTCTTCTCACTGGGGGCTTCTATTAAGAGAAAGAATCTTTATGCTTAAGCAAGTATTCCCTTTTACTGCTGACAATGACCTTAACAGCTTTGTTGAGCATTTCTTGTTAAAAACAGAGTTTGGAAAAAGTACTTTCTTACCTGTCATACAAAATTCCAAGACAGATGATTTCCTTAACAACCTAAAGGAATTCATGTCAGAATCCCCTGCCTAGCACTTTCCTTCCCTAAGAGCATTGGTTACATCAAGCTACAGTTTGAAAGAGCTTTGGGTTTGTGGGTTTGAAATGATAAAAAATGAGCTTTCACATTCTAAAAAAATAAAATATTGCTAAAAAAGTATCATTAAATTCAAAAAATAAAAAGGGAAAAAGATTCAGCAAAGAAAGAAAACATAGAAAATATTTTCAAACATATACTGTAAATTCAGAACCTAAACATAAAAATACGGGATTGTCAAATCCTTGGTCCAAATTTCAAATCACTTTTGTGGGATGGCCTTTTTTAATTAAATTGAATTCTTTGTATTTTTATTTGAATATTTGAAAATGCGGGAACTCATGGACACTTTGCAAAGTTAAAGTCAAACTGCATATTTCCAATGGACAAAATGAATTAACTGGAATCATATTTGAAGAATCCAAATCCATCAGACATTTTCATTAAGTTTACTATGTTTTTTGAAATTGCAGGATTGTCAAATCCAAGAACCAAATTTCAAATCACTTTTGAATGCCACTAGTAAACTCAAATAATAATTGCAGGAACTGGAATCCAAATTGAATGTACAGTAAGCACACTAGGAAGCACCAACCCAAATAAAGAAGCTCCACTCTGGATAAAATCAAGTGAAAAATCCAATCTCAATAACCATGTTTAGACATAAAAAGTGATTAAACATTAAAATCATCCAAAACTGGAAAGGATACAATATTATACACTTCAAATCCCAGGTATAGAAAATCTGCTACTATTCAAGGCTAAATCAAGAGAAAACAACTACTCACAACTAAACCAATAAATCCAAATAAATACATGTTTAATCTAATATATATATTTTTTATGGACCATCAATTGCATTCTCAACTTGCTCCTGCATCAGCCTGCAGGGCAGCCTGTCCACGAGGGCATCCCAGAGGGTCTAAGAACAGACCCAGAACACAAATTGAAGGGAGTCATGCCAACACACAGGCCTCCCAAGGTGTCATTGCCAGCCAACCACCTCCCACGCCACAAGCCAGAACAACTAGCTTAAGTCCTAGACAGAAGCCACTCTCAAGGCCTGCAACCAAAGTCTCCTATACAAAGGTAATCAGGAATAATGAGGTTACATACACCTCCACTGTATACCCAGTTGTCACCTGACCCTGCACTCTTGATCCAAGAGTTGCTACTTCCTGCCCCTGTGTCTTTGACACCTCCTATGAGCCATTGGCCACCACCAAAGAGCCATCTGCGCCTGTATTGTATGCCACCATTGATGGCACCAGCACAACCAAGTGTGATCCCACTTTCTACACAAAGGTCCCCATCCCCTGTGTCAAGCCTGCTAGCCAGGATGTTGTGGTACCTGCCAAGGGCTGGCGTTGGTTGACAGATAGTGAGTGTGAAGCTCTCCTCAACTGCTTGAACAGGAGAATGGCAGTTTGGGATATTGCGTCCCAATTTGATGTCACAGCCATATACATTGCCAACATCAACACCAAGTATGGCAACACCGGGTGAATTGCAAAATCTGCTAAGGCTAAGCAGCAGCCCAAACTCTTGCAGCCTGAGCATATTGATGCAATAAAACAGTGGCTTACCAAGAATTGCCACCTGGACTCACTTGCTGTCCAATCAATGCTTACCACAGAATTTGGGCTTTCTGTTTCTAAAACCCTTGTTTAAAAAGCAATGGTTGATTTGGGCTTCTCCTGGAAAGTACTGGGAGTTTTGCTGTACAACAGAAACAATGAGAAGACCATTGAGAATTGACACATTTATGCTGAGACACATATGGCACTAAAAGAGACTGGGAATGTCCAGTTCTTCTACATTGACAAATTGTTGTTTTCCTCCTCACTCAGGTCTAGGCATGGGTGGGTTGAGAAGGGGTCCAAGGACGGTGTAGCCCATTGTGCAGCTGTCTGTTCCCAGACCTATTACATGGTAGAACTTCTTGGTCCTCACGGGTTGGACCAGTATCAGATGATCAAGGGCTCCCATAATAGCAGGACATTTCTTGATTTTATCCAAACTGTCAAGGAGTATCTCCGGATTAATTACCGCAGTACAACCAACATTGTTGTATTGGATAATGTTGGGCTCCACAAAGTGGATCTGGTTGTGTCCAAGTTCCCGCCCATTGATAAAATAGCCATTTGGCCAGCCACCGCCTGGCTGACTGTCCAATGAGACTCCTCTTCCTCCCCCCATATTCTCCATTCCTTAATCCAATTGAGGAGGTCTTTGAGTGGATCAAAAATAAGGTGAAGCAAGGCCTCCCTCAGGACACCAAGGATCTCTTCAACATCCTTGAGGTCAGTCAATTTGCAATACCACCTGATGTGGTGGTGGCTTTTTACAAGCACTCAGAATTCTTCCTCCCCAAAGCCCTGGCCTCTGAGCCAATCAGAAAAATGGGCGCTCTGGGTTTTATTTTGTTTTTGTTTTTATTTATTTTGTTTTTAGTAGGACTCAACAATTATTATTTATATATAATGACGTGACATTTGATTGTATTATAGACATATAAGAATACATACAAAAGTTAAATAAATTAATTATACTAGATATAGAGACAAATATTTTTATTATAATGCACTGAATATTATATTGACTGTTGCACTAACAAATAAATAAATTAAAAAATATAGAAATAGATTAATTTTTATTTAAAAATAATTGTGAATCCTTGTTGGTACTCTGGCTTTTTTAAGCCACAAATTGGACCTTGCATGTCATCATCTGATCCTTGTTATTTCAGTGCCACTATAGCCACACAACACAACCACCAATGATTTGTATGTATCACTTACTAATTAGTACTTAGGACGCAGATCAAGCATATCAAATATATTTATCAATCATTTTACAAGGGAAAGGTAATTCAAGTTCTAAACAATCACTTGTTAGAATATAAGTGGAGCGGGCCACATGATGCGGATAAATTCAATTCTTGTTGTTTTTATATGTAATAAATGACCCTGTACTTGACAAGCTAGTAAATAAAAACATTTTTAACTTATTTTTATTATTTGACGTGGTTGCAACTATAACTAATGCCTTGTAATATACTTAGATATATTAATATTAGAAAATACCTAATAAAATTTAAAATAAAATTAAAATATTAAAAGTAAAATTATAACTATAAATCTTAAAATTTATCTATTAAAGTTTAAAATATTCAAAATTTTAACTATTTTTATTTAATTGTGATTTATTCAATATTGAAATATTATATATTAAAAATTTTAATATTGAAATATGTAATATTAAAATTTTAATATTAACTTTTAGATACTAAAATTTTAATATTTAAATATTTAAATTAAAATTTTACTAAAATTTTTATAATATTACATATTTCAGTGAAAATATTTAACATTAAAATAAAAAAATTTGAAAAAAATAAAATTTAAGTTGTAAGGGGAAAACATTTATTAAGGGGATACTAATTGCAAAGTGGATGCAATTATTCCTGGGAACTATACCCTGAAATTAAATTTTTGGCTAGAGCGTCCAATTGGATCTACTCTTCTGTACGTGATGGACAACCCTGGATGCAATTGCTAGAGGGGTGGCGCCCTGTACCCCAGTGGTTATTGAACGTTTGATAAAAGGAAGTTGGGTGAGTGAATCAATTAATAGGTTTTTTTCAGGAGGCACATAGTACTTGTACAACGTTGTCAATGCAAAGGAGTCATACAGGACATGATCAACTATCCTATACCCCTGCAGTGTCTTCTGGCATTCTAGTGCTAATTGGCATATATTGATTTGTATAGGTACATCCTCCAACTTTTTGATGTTTGTTTTTAATATGCAGTGTTACAGTATTCCTAGGTATACAGCAATGTGAATCCTTTTCAAGGTACAGTAGTTTTAAAAGCTATAGCAACAACCAAAAATACCTCAGATTTAAACAAAATGATTTCAGATTTGAAAGAAATCCAAGTCACGCAAGATTCAGGATTCAATTAATTTGTCAAGGGTCTGGATGTACAAGTATTCCGGCTATTGCCATCACACCTAACATCCTGTCATCACCCAATTTGGTGCCTTTCCAATATACCATTCAACATACCAGAAATGGCAACAAACCAATATCACATGACTGTCCAGGTATCCAGCAACTCAAACCCATCCAGCACATGACCAGCCCCTGAAGTTGATCCAACTAAAATCCTTGCCACAGCTAAAGCTATATAAGTCTAAAGTATTATCTAATGAAACATACTTCTTCTCTTCCTAATTCTATATTCAAAGCTTTCCCAAAAGGCGCTCCTTATCACTGGTAGCACTACGGTTTTTGACCACACTGATGAAAGAGAAAATGACTGAACAGAACCCGCCCACCTTCGCTCACGTCTCAACCAGGCCACATCCCAGGATAACTGGAAAACGTACTTCCACGCCCACAACATTGATAAAGATATTCCTAGTGGATGCACTGTGTTTAAAGGTCTGGTCATGCCCAAAGCATGTGCCAAGATAATTTAATACAGTTGCTCTCTACAACCACAAACAAACACACAACCACCTATTTCAGGCAAAGTTTTCAACACCAAATACATTGATATTGACAAGTTCTTTGGTAAAAACAAAGAAAACTTCATCAACTGGCTAGACCACTCAGCCGCAAAACTCTGCGCCAGCTGCATTCCCCACAAAAAATGGTTCCAAGAAGCCAGCAAGCGCCTATACAAGGCCACAGCTAACTGGAGCCACCTGGGTTGGCTCAAGAACTGACAACCAGCTTGACAACTGGGAAGAGTTCAAAGCCAACATCACCCACAATTTATGCATCACTGAATCTCTCCAAGACATTGCAATACAGCCCAATGATCTTCCTCAGAAGACGACTGTCACAGCTTACGCCAATGAATTTGAGGAAAGCCGCTGTAAAATCCAAAATCCAGCACAAGCTGACAAAATACACACTAGAGCCTCATTCATCAATAGAATGAAACCCTCTGTTGCTTCCCTCATCCGCCCAGAGGCTAACACCTCCATGCCTGCGCTCATTGCTGAAGCCAAGCGCGCTGAAAAACATGCAAACATGAAATATGCTGCACGCAACGGCAATCACTCCTCAAACGGCAATGGCAGAGAAAATTCCAATGGCAATAAACACCAAAATACCAATCATAGCAACAGCAGCTCCAATTGTAACAATGGCAATCATAGCCAAAGCACAAACCACTCCTGTCCCAAGAAAGAGGACACCACTGAAGTTAACAACTCTGAAGTAGCAACCTGCTATGAATCTGACCCCACATTCTCTGACCTCAAAGGTCTTGAAACAGAGGAACAGGGAAAAGAAGAGGGGGAACAGGCTTAAGTGCCCCTGTCTCCCCCAGCACAACAAGAAGAAGTACCAAGGCACAAACTTTGCTGCTCGCATCCCACGTGTCCCACAATCCACCATTTTTATGAACATAAAAATTAAAGATCACTCACAACTTCTTGTCTATTCATGCACTTACAAATCTCATACACATAAAATTTTATTTGACTCTGGTGCACAACACACTATGTTTAGCAAACCTTTTGTAACCAAGTAAAAAATACCAGTGTCAAATCCAACTTCAAATACGCCAGAATGGCAGACAAGTCAAAAGTTCTACTCAAAGGCAAAACAACTCCCTTCAGAATTGACCTCCAAGGCATACAAAAGTCCATCAAAGGTCTTGTCATGAGCAACATAAACTACGACATTGTAGCAGGCATAGACTGGTTCACTCAAGTGAATCCCAGTGTATGTTGGAAAACAAAAACCATGACCATCAAACATAATGGAGTCAATTTCAACATTCTCAAAGAACCCAACAAACTCATTCTAAGAGACACAATATTTGTTCAAGTCATAAATCAAGATGACTCTGAACATTTAACCAAAGATAGTATCCTCCACATAATAAGGTACTCCAAATTTAATAATATACAAACACAAAACATCCAATGCCAGAACTTGCAGCACTCCTAAATGAATACGCTCATGTATTCAAGGAAGAACTCACAGAGTTACCCCCCAAACAAGAGGTCAAACATGACATCAACTTATGCAAAGCCATGCCCAAACCTGCACCCCTCTACAGACTCTCTCCCATGGAAACCCAAACCCTCAAAAAACACATTGAGGGCAATCTAGCCAAAGGATTCATTTGTCTGTCTGAATCCCCGTGGGGGGCAGCAGTTTTCTTTGTAAAGAAGAAAGAAGGATCTCTTTGCTTAGTTACTGACTACAGAGCACTAAATGCAAGTGCAGTAAAAAATATATAGCCACTTTCACTCATAGAAGACCTATTTACAAGGCTCCCAGGAGCAAAAATTCTCAAAAATTTACCTCACACTTGGTTATAACCAAGTTGAAGTTAAAGAGAAAGACATACCAAAGACCGCGTTCTGCACACAATTTGGGTTATTTGAATGTAAAGTAATGAATTTCTTGATGACAAACGCCCCAGCAACATTTGTCACCACAATGAACCAGGCGCTAAACAGACTCTCATACACATTATGTTACCTTGACAACATCATCATATCTTCAAAAACAAAAGAGGAACACCTCACGCATGTCCGCAAGACACTCAATCAACTTACAAAGCACAAACTATACACTAAACCTAGTAAGTGCCAATTTATGGAAAAAGAACCCCTGCTCTTGGGCCACATTGTCTCTGACAGTGGCATCAGAGCAGATCCAGACAAAATTAAAGCCATAAATAACATGCAACGCCTCACCTCTGTGAAACAAGTAAGATGCTTTCTTGTAATAGTAGCTTACCTAAGGATATACATCAAAGGCTGCGGAAAGCTCACTGCATCAATCAATGACCTAACCAAAGGTAATTCCAAAAAGAAATTCATCTGGACTCCAAAATGCAAAAAGAATTTCCAGCTATTAAAACAAGCTTTGATTGAAGCACCAATCTTGCAATACCCTAATAACAACAGGTGCTACAAGCTTGAGTCAGACACTAGTAACACCGCCATTGGCACAGTCCTATGCATCTGCCAGCCAGGGCAGCAAGATTTCCTACCAGTATGTTACAAAAGCAGAAAACTAACAAACACTGAGCAAAGATACCCAATACATAATAAAGAATTTCTAGCAATATATCACACATGCAAGAAATGAAGATGTTATCTTGAAGGACATGTAAACGTCCAAGTGCTAACCAACCACAAATCCTTAATCTATTTCAAAACTCAGAACGCACTCACACGGTGCCAAGCCAAATGGATGTCCTTGCTGGAACTGCTTAGCCTGGACATCCCATACAAAAAGGGGGGCAGAGCTGGTCACAGCCATTGCTCTCTCTAGGCTATGCCAGCCAAGAGAGGATCACCCTGACCACCTGGACCCTGACTGGCCAAACCTATATAATACTGAGTATAAAACCAAAGGGAAAGACCCCTCAACACATCAGCTAACCCACAATACATTAGTAAGGAACAAAAAATATTTCCATGTATCAAATGGTACTGTATACCAAATCATTAATAACAAACATGTTCCCTACATTCCACTTGCACAAAGAGTCAACACTATACTAAGGCACTACTGTCTGCTAGGACACACAAAGGCCAACAACCTATATCTCACATTAAAAGAGATAGTATGGTGGCCCAACCTGAAGCAAGACATAATTGATGTTCTAAAGAAGTGCACAGTGTGTGAAAAATACACCAGCACCAAGGTATCACAGCCAACAGTCAACCCAGTACCTGACTCCAAACCATTTAAGGTTTGGGGACTGGAAGTAGTGGGACCCTTCCCAGAAAACAAAACAAATCAACGTTTACTAATTGTAGCCATCAACTTTGCCACATGTTGACCCATCTGCTGGGCAACAAAAGATCACAAGGCGGAAACAATAAGTTGATTCATCAATAAAGCAATCATAGCAGACTAAAGCACTTCAGACTACATCATAACAGATGGAGCAAAAGAGCTAACAGGCCATGTAGTAAACAACAATCTAAAAACAAAGAACATCAAACACTCCACAACCTTGCCCTACAGGCCACAGGTCAATAGCAGAGTTGAACGCCTGAACAGCAGCCTTATCAGAACCCTGGAGAAAATAATGGATGGCAAAGCCAAAGACACATGGCCACTCTATGTGAAACATACATTACTAGTATCCTGGGTTTGTACCAATCAAGGGACAGGCTACTCACTGTCTGAAATAACATACGGGTACAAGCCAGAAATAGTCACCCACAATAATCAACCATATGTGAAGATCCCCCCGGGGAACCCTCCCACAGTAGAACAGAAACCAGCTCTACATCAAATACGCCTCAAAGCCAACCTGGAAGAAGCAAAGAGCCTCAAAACCCAAAAGGTAACCTCAACAGAGGACCCACTCCCCATCAACTCCCCCGTCTGGGTCCTAGCAGGGAGCAGAAAGAAGCTAGACTCAGTACATAAAGACCAGGAAGAATCATCAGATCACAACCAGACAGGAACACCTACCTGGTTAAGTTCCAGGGTGCCAAAGAGCCCATCATCAAAAAGTATCACAGATCTCACCTCCACCCTAGCAAAGGGGAACACTTGACCCAGTTGGTACCCACTAAAAAACAACTCCAGGAACATCAGGTGGCAGCCGTCAAGACAAAGACCCCACCTGATGTACCCAAGTAACCCCTTAAGGGAGGGGGTGTGTCAAGGGTCTGGATGTACAAGTATTCTGGCTATTACCATCATACCTAACATCCAGTCATTGCCCAATTTGGTGCCTTTCCAATATACCAGTTGACATACCAGAAATGGCAACAAACCAATATCACATGACTGTCCAGGTATCCAGCAACTTGAACCCATCCAGAACATGACCAGCCCCTGGATTTGATCTAACTAAAATCCCTGCCACAGCTAAAGCTATATAAGTCTAAAGTATTATCCAATAAAATATACTTCTTCTCTTCCTAATTCTATATTTGAAGCTTCCCCAAAAGGCGCTCCTTATCAAACTCATAAAATTTCAATTAATAAATGAACTGTCAAACAAAAAACAAAATTTCACTAGCCCATTATACAAAATTATATCAAACATCAAGCGGTGTAGTTCAAACCACAAACAAAATGAACTGACGCAACAAGTGAAATGGATGAATGCTGTTTGGAGTATATTATAATCTAATCAGGATTCATATGAGGCACTGACAGAAGGACTAAAATGAAACAAAATTTGGGCAATCTAGAAGCAAGATTACACAAGCACAAAACAAAATGAACTCAAACAAGATGTGTAGTATGAGCAGCCTAAAATAGAAAAATAAAAGTATAACAGCCAATCAACAACTATCCAATTTAGGAACAGAGGCATTTTATTCATTTTCATGGCTCCAGATTTGTATACAATAGTTTTGAGAACCTTCTAAATATGGACTCACAATTACAATAAAAATAAATCATTAAATTTTAAAATTTCTACTTTTAGTGATTTTATCCTAGGTTTTTTACAATGGTTTTTACAAGCAACATCTTCAACTGCGCCAGCAGCCAAGCCAGCAGCAGTCAAGCCAGCTTCAATGAAGGCAAGGCTCAGAACGTGGAGGCACCTGTCTACACCCAAGCCTTTGAGGCAGGTAACAAGGAAGCCGATCTGTACCTGACTACCAACTCCTATGGCTTTGACTTGTTCAGTAGTCACATAGTGTCTAGCTCAACCCTGCTCCTGTACCCACCCCCGCACAAGCTTCCCACCAACCAACCAATCAGGATAGCAACCTTGATTTTGAACAACTTTCTGCCACCAGCCAACCTGCCCCCCTACAGCCAATCAGGCTTCAGCTCTCTCAGCCCAGCGCCCCAAGCAACAAATCATCACTGCTCAAATTCTTCAGGAAATTGTGGCACTGAATCTACAGGGTCTGTCCTGGGAACAGATTGCCGCCCAGTTGCAATTTACCCAAGCTACTTTCATGCAGGAATTCAACAACCTGATGAACAGGGGAGATCTGGTTGGGACAGCCAAGAAGCCCAAGAAGGCCCCCAAGTCACAAATATCTGAGGCATACCCAATCATGATTGACCTCCTCTAGCGGGATCCCAAGCTTTCATTGACCCAGGTCCAGAAGCAACTTGTGCACCATGGCATTTGGGTGTCTGAGCGCATGGTGCAGCTCTGGATGTATGAGAAGGTGGCTTCCATACAGGTTCTTACCAATTTTTCTGGCAACCAATGGGATGTTGCTGAGGATTCCCCTATGACACCGCCATCAAATCAACCCTGGTCTGATGCCTGACTAGTTTAACTGATGATGTCATGTTCATCTTCTATTACAAGCTATCAATAGCTTTTGATAATTTTGGTAAGCAAGGAAGAGCTGCCACTCAAAAAGGAAGAAATAAGGTAAAGAAGGGGAAATTCATTGGTGCATTTCTGGTTGTTTCAGCCAAGGGTTTTGTCTACTATTGGAAAAACCCAGATTTCATCAATGGCTTCTCATACAGTCACATCCTTGGTGGATTACTCAACTCCTGGGATGGCTCAAATTCCAAATACTGGGTTTTCTTGAGCCACCAGATAGAGGGTAGCTCCACTGCCCTTGAGGCCATCCAGGGACACAGGAACCAGGCCTCAGTCTACCCTGCTGGCCATACAGACATCCATCTGGCTGATGTTGTCTTCTTCAACATGAGATCCATATTACAGGAGCGCCGTCCTCAGGCTTTCAACAACCTCTATCTTGGGGTCTTTGACCACAATTTTCTCTTTGGCTGCCAAATAGTGACAGACTTGTTTGCCCAAATTGTCTTCCATGTGAACATGGGCAACCAATCACAGAAGGACAAGCACCTCCCACCTTGTGCCACTGCCACCTACCAGCTCATCCAGCCAATGATAAATGAGGAATACAACAAGTGTTATATGGCAGCCATCACACAAAATCCTCCTGCCTCCACCCCCGCCACCAACACCAACACCCCCCACCTGCAAACCCAACCCATCCAATCCCAGACACCCCAGGCCAGTACCGCCTCTACGTCTTCCTTCCTGCGCTATTCTGTCTCCTAGACATCACTCTCCCCCGCCCAAATAAACCCCCTGTCACCAAGCATTTTCTATTTATATTATCTTTTTTTTGAATTTCAATTGTTCATGTTCTCTTTGTTTATAGTTGGTTTTATTCTTTATGTTCAGCTTATTTCTATAAAATCATCTATTTACTATGCCATGTATCTAGATCCAGAACACAGTTATTTCTAGCACTTAAACACACCCCTTGTGAAAATATTAACAACAATTTGGTGATCATCTAAATTTGAATTAGAAAATTATAGTGTTAACTGTTTTTAGATAAAGTTGTTACTGATCTGAATTCAAAACCTTAATGATAAACTTTAAGCCAATCAGGAGCCAAGTGATAAAGTGATTGTTGTGACATAAAGGGTCATTCAATAATTCTTTGGTGTATGTGCACTAATTAATATGATTGGCTGGATGTTTTGCCATTGTACACCATTGCTGCTGTGGCAAGTTGTTGATGGACTAGTGCTAATTCAGCAGCTTATTGGGCACTAGTCCATCAACAACTTGCCACAGCAGCAATGGCGTACAATGGCAAAACATCCAGCTAATCATATTAATTAGCGCACATACACCAAAGAATTATTGAATGACCCTGTATGTCACAACAATCACTTTATCACTTGGCTCCTGATTGGCTTAAGTTTATCATTAAGGCTTTGAATTTGGATCAGTAACAACTTTATATAAAAACAGTTAACACTATAATTTTCTAATTCAAATTTAGCAGATCACCAAATTGTTGTTAATATTTTTACAAGGGGCTATGTCAAGCGCCAAAAATAATATGGTAATTAAGGAAACAATGCCAACACAAAGCAAACAGCACATATTGAGATGAGCGTAAAACATATACACAATGGGTAAAAAGATGGGATAATGCAGTAAATGGGAAAACAAAAAGGAATAAACAAAGAGGCAACAGTATCAAAATAATACAGAATTTATTGGGGTAAAAGCTATAAAAACATATAAAAAGGTTAGTAAAAAATCAATGAGAGAATTGGAGAAGCTTCTGAAGGATCTTGACTTGGCAATTGCCAAAATCAAAGACATTGACCGCAAGGTCAAAGCCAAAGTTAAGTCTGCTGTCCTTGAAGGGGACAAAAAGACAAGGTGTCTGCAAAGGCGCTAATGACAAAAATGACAGACACCCCTGAGAAGACCATCAAGTGTCTTCTCAACATCCAGAAGAAAGTGGTTGAGGGCCAGCAATTTAAGGCATACAATCTTTCTACACTGTCTGTCTGGGTTGACAACCCAGAGATGTATGAACATCTCAAACCCGCCAAGCATACCAGAACAGAGGATAAAGAACTGCCCACACAACTGCTTGCGCCAAGAATGGCCAAGCCTGTTGAAGCAGCCAACAAGGAAGAAACATGTGAAGGTAACATAAAAAAATAAAATTAATAAAAATTTGCAAATACTTACTGTTTTTTAGAGAACATAGACAATGAACTCCGCCAATTCCTGGTCCCCTTTGTCCCTGCCGCATTTATGCCAACTATGGCACTCATGTGGCCAAGCAGCTGTATCTGTCCCCCCCTGTCTTGCAGGAGCTGGAGGACCGCATCCACAGGTCTTTTCTAATGTTGTGGGAGGCATTGACCAGGCTGACGCATGGCAAGGGGGCATCTGAGTGGGCAGTCACTGCCTACAAGGATGCCCAACTGGTCCGCTTGGACCCGGTTAACCTCAGTGGAGTTTACTGTGTAAACTCCATTGAGCTTTTTTGGGACGTCCTGGTGACGCTCCCATTCAAGAATGTACCAGAGATGGGCTGGGCTCATGTGGCTGCTTGATTCTGCTACCCCTTGGAGCACACCCTAACTACCTTTTGGACAAATTTGGGCGCGCAGAGGGTAAATTGGCTGTTACAGAGGCAACAGCTGTCAAGAAAACTAATATCCTCCTGGCAGACTTTGGGCTAGCCTGGAGTGCAGATGAGACAGGGCTCTCCTTGGCAATGGATCTTACCTTTGCAAAGACCAGGCACAATAAGAAGATCAGTGCAGCTTTCAATAAATTGTGTGAGTTTACGGAAGCCTTTGATGGACAAAGGCTTCATCTGGTGGTTTACCTTGGGTATCTCTTCTACTTTGGAATGGGCGCCAGCATGGAGGATCTTGACAGGGTCCTTCTAGGAATCAACAAGGCCCGGCTCTCACTTGACGGGAAGAAGGTCCCCCTGGATATGACTCAGTGGATCATGTAATCCAAGACACCCTGGTCCTGGCTAGGATATACGGGTTTGCAGCCCCGCCAGAAAAGCTGCTCCTCCATTTGCACCTAACCCTACTCCCTTTCACCAGCAGGCGGGAGTATTTTAACCAGGGTTTATCCACTGTCCACAGTGTGGCAGTGGAGGTTGTGCGCCACCTCCATTGCGGGGTAGGTACATACAGAAGAACTTACTACAGGCGCTCTTAATAAATTCTCTCTTCCAAATAATTCCATTGCAATTTATATTATTTTTATTATAATAAAATTTTCTAATTCTTATTTTAGCAAACAAGATTTGCAGAATATATCCCAGAAAAGGTCTTAATAAAAGCATAATAATATATTTCAATAAAATCTACTTATGATTTGTACACATTACATTTAACTTTTTTTGATTATTATATTTATTTGCCAAAAGTGATATTATTGTGTTTGCGTAATCCAGTATCAAGCATTTGGGATACCCTTAGATGATACAATAAAAAATGATTATAAATAAATAAATTACTAACCTTCATTGATTGTCCTGCTGAATGTGATTGCAGGCTTGGAAGCATCTAAATATAAAATGATAATTAATAAATCTTGAATAGTAAATTAGATAATATAAAAAAATTGGACACACTGAGCCTTTAATTGATTGGCTGTTTGGCTAGGTACGCGGGGATAAACAAATCAGTGTGGCCATAGAATTTGGCCACGGTCTCAGCTGGGAGGGTGTGGATCCTGACCTGCAGCAAATTAAAAAGGTCCTCGGTCCCAGTTGGGGTTTCTTGCTTGACAACTTGCTTGAGCCACCCAAAGACTTCCTTGATTGGATTTAGGAATGGTAAATAACCAGGGAGGAAGAGAAGGCGCAAATTTGCTGTGACTAATTGCTGGGGGCCCACTGCGCTGTTGGTGTCAATCATTGGGAATTCCTCAAGAATATCAGCCACCCCATGGAGACCAACATTGTCCAGCACAATTACGTTGGTAAAGCCTGGGCTTGTGTGCCTCAGGTGCTCCTGGACCAATCAGAGAAATGATAGAAAGTTATGGCTGTTGTAGGAGCCCAGTATCATTTGGTATAGCTTGATCCCCTTTGGACCAAGGAGAGCCACCATTGAGTAGGCTGTGGCGCAGAATGCAGCACGCTGAGCCATCCCGTCATTGGAGCCTTTGGGGACATAGCCATATGCATTGTGCATAGATGAGGCAAATGCCAATTTGTCAATATAGTAAAATTTGACCGTACCCTTGGCTTTGAGGGCAGTGTATGCCTCAGTGTAGGTTTTCTGGACGTCAATATTGGTTGGGCTATTCCAATTGTACGGAGATACCCCAAGCTTTTTCCAGGAAAAGCACATCTTCTTCAGCATATGATAGTAAAAGAAAATGGAAGCCTCAACCCCAAAAGTGGACTTGACCATTGCCTGTAGATTTGCCAGTTCAAGATAGCAGTCCCAGGTGATCCACTGGCAGATTACCCATTTGTGATCCTTGATGAGCATAGTGGAAACGCGCAAGGATTTCTCTGCAGCAAGGACTTGGCCAGTATTGATGAATATGTTGAATGTCTTGCTGGCATACTTGGGATACACCCCAACAAGGGCCGCAGCCGCCTTGTAATTGCCCAATTCATGCATTAGCTTAAGCAGAATGATGCATTTAATGTCAGGGATGCGCTTCTGAGCAGGCTTTTTAGCAGTGGGGATTGACTTGTTGGCATTGGGCACAACACAGGGCATGGGCACCTTGGTGTAAAAGGCAGCAACCATTTTGAGCACCAACTGTCCCTCGTTGGTTTGATAGAACTTGGGCTCCTTGTCATCCTCTTGATTGCCATCACTGACGTAGGGCTTGTAGCTAGTATCAAGTACAGGCTTTACCTTCTCCAGCATGGCTGACGGGACCAACTCTTGCCGGTAAACAACGACAAACACATATTAAGTAAGTTACACCTCCTTGTTTCTAACTTTCTTTTTAGTGATGACCTTTGTGAGCTTCTGGGTCAGCTTTGGGACCCAAAGGTTGATGCTCTGCACCCTAGCAGTTTGTGCTCCTTGAACCAGCTGTGTCAGTGCAGCGTCACTATGGAAATTTCCTCTCCTGTCTCCCTTCTGAGTAGGCACTTGTGTTGTACTAAGTCTATTCTTTGACCCACGGGGGCAACCGCAACCACAGCGCACAACAGGTGTATTGGTACTCTGGTATTGTGTTCCTTCCATTTTAAATTTTAATAAAATATTAAATTAATTTCAATTAAGTTACTCCCTAATTTTATTTTTTGCTTTTATCTGAATATGGATATTTAATTAGAGTTTTTCTCTCCCAATATCCCAATTATAGATTTTTTTATTTCTTAATTAGTTGTTTTTGGTTTTATAACACCCATTTTAGAATACTCAAAAAAATCCACCCATTTCCCTAGATTTTACTGCCAAATTCAAACACCCAACACAATATTTTTAAAATTTATGTTTCAGACCTTGTGTCTTATTTTAGATACCTTGGTATCATTCATGATTAAAATCCATTACACACACTGAGTGAGTGATTTTGTTTACATAGTGAGTTGCTATTGTGTTTCATTTTTGGATTGAGTTTTGACTCACCTTGCTTGGGTTTATTTTGTCACCAATTTACATAGTAAACATATGTACACCAAAAGTCAACTCACATCATTTTGTTTGTGAATCAATGTATTTTGGATTGTATTTTGAATGATTTTGCTTTGCGTGTGAGCTCTTTATTGCTGTGTTGACTCATTTTGCCCATTAACACCAATAAACCCTGTTAACAGAGTGTATATTTTAACCTGAGAGTTGGATTTTTTCAAACCCAAAATCATTTTGTTTAAATTTGAGGTATTTTTGGTTGTTGCCATAGCTTCTAAAACTACTGTATATTTTTTGGAGAACATGCATAATTTTTTATATACTTGAGTTAATCTGTTTATATAGGACATGTTGCTGAATTTGAAGATGGTTCCAGAGGGCGCCCAACTTGTATCTGCCCCCCATGCCTCTGCAAATTAAATAAATTAAGGCTTTAAATTATTCATGAGGTTTGCGTCCCCAACTTTATTTGACAATGCCTTGAATACTTTATTAAAAACTTCAGCTTTTAGATATTCAGTTCTTATTTGAAAGTCGTTTTTATTAAGTTTTTTCATATTTGTTGATGTTTTCAAATGGGAATCTTTGAATGCTTTCATAGATATATTCATTGAAATTTAGCTTTACATCCCCGCAAATTTCATTCATCTCTTTGAAGTTGATATTTGATCCTATTTTATATGCTTCCCTTAACCACGGCAAGCACCCCGCGGGTGGTGAATATTCCCTATCTTTAGCTTTGATATTTGAAAACTTATTCATATTCTGTTGAATTTTTTATTTATTTGGTTTTTATTTATTTGTTTTACAGGGGTTACCAGTGACTGGTAACCCCTGTAGAACCAACTCAGCGTAAAAGCACCACTTCTGCAACCTTGCCCCCATTCCTAGTGATAACTAAAATAAATATAAGTAAAACATAAAAAGATTTACTAACTGTTTCCCCTGCGGCCCCCTCAGCCACAGGCGCCACCTCAGTGAACTTTATGAGCGTTGGCTGCTCTTCATTAATTTTCCTAGGCTTAATTTTTCTTATCTTTCTTGTAACTTGTGTTTCTTCTTGTTTTTCATCTGATAAATTTTCTGTATTTCTTGAAGCGCTTCTGCTTCTTGACTGAGTTTTGTTTTCATCTGTTTCCATTTGGAGTTTCCTCACCATTTGTGTTTATTTCATGTAGGATTTCATTTCCTTCAATTAGTTTGATTTTTTGAGTATTCTTTCTATTGGTTTTTGCAAATTCCCACAAGTAGTAACTTTCACTTTTGATATCTAACCACTTGAGTATTCCCTTTTGAAGATTTAAAAATATTTCTTTGTGTTCTTTGTTTACCATTGTTCCCAGGCTATTTTTTGCAGTTTAATTTTGCTGGACCAAGGCTCTTCCCTCATTTCCCAGTTGATTTACCACAATTTCTCTTATGTTTTATTCAAGCTCAACAATTTTTTGGAGAGCTGACTCTAATATATTTATTAAGTTATAGATATTTGACATTTTGTTGAAGAACATCCAAAAACTGGTTTTTATAGTACTATCTTCAATGCGTGAATATTTTTCATCATCATTACTTAATTAAAGACAATAAACGTAAATATTGCATTAGAATATTGCAATTAGACGTCAACCCTTGATATTTTGATATTATGTGCATAAATCAATGCATTTTTTTAATAAAATCCATTGTAAACTTGGCCTTTTCCATTATAATTTAATGAAATGGACTGTGTTTATATTAGAGAGCTATTAACGCTTAGTACAAATATTGATATATAGTGCATTTTACAGCCTGTATATTTACCTATTGGTAATGGTTCTGTAAACCTTTTAGTTGGATTTTGCAGGGTAATAATAATGTAATGTGTTAATAAATTACTGTTTATTGTCATTAATTGGCTGATTTTCTTTGCTGTGGTGATTGTGCATTTTCTGATATTTACCCACTAGTATCCAATTGGTTAGTTTCACATCTAATCAGATACTAGTGTGTAAATATCAGAAAATGCACAATTGGCACAGTAAAAAAATCAGCCAATTAATGACAATAAACAGTAATTTATTAACACATTACATTATTATTACCCTGCAAAATCCAACTAAAAGGTTTACAGAACCATTATCAATAGATAAATATACAGGCTATAAAATGCACTATGTATCAATATTTGTACTAAGCATTAATGACTCTCTAATACAAACACAGTCCCTTTCATTAAATTATAATGGAAAAGGCCAAGTTTACAATGGATTTTATTAAAAAAATGCATTGAGTTATGCACATAATATCAACATATCAAGAGTTGACGTCTAATTGCTATTTTCAAATGCAATATTTACATTTATGGTCTTTAACTTATTAATAATGATGAAAAATATGTATGCTAATAATTTTAAGCTATTCATAAAATTTACAACATTGTATTAATTATGGGAAATGTTGATAATGTAAAAAGAAAATATTATTAATTATGGGAAATGTTGATAATGTAAAAATAAAAATTATTAATTATGAATTGAAAGATAGATATTAATTTTAATAAGTTGTCACAAAGAAAAGATTTATTTACTAATTAGAGGATGGGAAGGGGAGGGAATGGGCAGAATGAACATTGCCTTCATCTGCGCCTGTGAAAGGGACAGCATCAGAGATAGTGGGGGATTGGTAGTGGCTTGGGACTCAGGGTTGGAACACAGGTGGCTTGACAGGGGGTTGGGGAGGCAGGGTTTGTTGACTGGGAAGGGGAGGCAAGAGCTGATTGCTTCAATTGCTCAAATTCTTCTTCCGTCACATTAGTGGGCTTGACAAAACAGATGAACTGGTGTGGGGGGAAGCAGGGGTCCTTTCTGGACTTATCACTATCACTTGCATAGAAGATGATGAGATCAAATAAGTCCTGGACAGACACAGAAGGGAAAAGCTCATAACCCTTATCAATTTGGTACATAGTTTGTTGTAGGTGGCAGGCTTTAAGCGCCTGAGGGCAGAACCAAAATTGTAAAGACATACATCTGAAAGATGCATGTTGGTGTGGTTGATGAGGTAGGACCAACAGGTATGCCCTGCAGCCCTGATTTCTTGGGTTGCCCATTCCCGCTGCTCCATATCAGCACTCAGTAACACTTTGTTCATGGCTTTTGTGTGGACCACTCCTCCAGCATGGCCTTGAGCTCCATCTGGTAGGCATACTCATCTGCAGTGTTTGAGATTGCTGAGTAATAATTGACGCACAATGAGGAAACTGTCAATAAAACCCCAACAAAACAATACAAGATTGGGCCGCGCTTGTACATGTCAGACTGGATATGCTTCTCTCTAAAGTCTTGGATACTGGACAATATCTTAGTATATGATAGGAAAATGACGTCATTACAGGCCCTCATTGCCTGTCCTTTGATGAAATTGACAACAGTACAATCATAGGGGTCAGTGTCCACCAAAATGGGGCCACCAAAAACCTGATTGAATAAGAGTCTGGTGGTAACCACAACTCTGTGCATCCACAAATTCACTGTTCTTTTGTTGGTGAAGATGCTGTAGAGTCCCAGCTGGAGACGTACCTGGACCAGGGGCATCTGTGGGTCACATTTCATAATGACCATCATAAGGGGATGGATTGTGTCACCTTCGGTCAAAGTACAGGCACCAGTTGGGGTCTTCTTGGTAGGTGGGCCACAATCGGCGTGGGCTTGCAGGTTTGCAGCCACAGTGGACTTTGAAAAACCCATTGCAGCCGCAATATCCCCAAGGGACATAAGCATCCCTCTCTTTTCAACCATTTCAATAACAATCTCTGGAGTGATTATTTTTCTTCTGCGTCTTGCAGGCTGATTGGCTGGAGGCAGGGTGTGTCTGCCTTGAGAACCAGACAGTACCATCTGATTGGCTGTTTCTGGATTTTGGCTTCCATTGGTGGCCCCATGGCTCACTTGATCAATTACGGATGCTAGTGTTGTTATATGATTTGGGTTAGCAGCTGCCTGTGCGTGATAGGCAAACAGGGCCATGCTTGAGGACACAGAAGAAAGAACACACTCCTGGGTAGTGCTTGCAGAGGGGCCTGTGGGTTGGGAGTGGCCATAGAGGGAGGCTTCACTGTTAAGAGACCCAGCATAGCCCTTCATGATTTTGTCAAGGCCAGGGAACAGCTTGTTGACTTGGTTGGTGTTAGAAGAAGACATAATAAAAATTTTATTATAATTTTAAACTCAATAAGAGGAATAAATATTTTAGTCAATTTTATTGTTATATATGGTAAGTTAGTGATCATTACAATATAAATTTTAGCTGTCATAAACTGTAATAGGGTGATTTTTGAGAATTCCTGTGCTTCCTAAAAGAATCAGCACAAATCCACTCTAGATCCTTTACCATCCTTTTTGAGACACCCATAATTATAATTATTTCAAATTCCTCACAATTATTATTTGAAACTTGGTTCTTGGATTTGACAATCCTGCTTTTCAGATTTATTAATTTTTACATGATGTCTATGATTTGTTTGACATACAAGAAATCTCAAATTGTACATTAGAATCCCACATTTCTGATTTATGTATCCTGCATTTGTTTGCTGAGTTTTGTCTTTTGTTAGTTGAGTTATCTGCTCAAGAGATTCAAAATTTGCCAATTTAAATAAATCAAAAAAAGTCAAATTAGGTGATTGGTTTTATTTAATATTTTACTTTCCACTCAGCTGAGTTGCCCGTAAAAGTGATTTGGAATTTGGACCAAGGATTTGACAATCCCTCACTTTTACGTTTAGGTTCTGAATTTACAGTATTAAAAATTCATTTCCAACCAGCCAATCCACTAAAAAAATCACCTGGATTACTTTATGAATAATTACAAAAATAATTGAGTGAATACTCAACTAAAATAAAATACTCACTATTAAAAACAAAAAAATTATGAAGATATGAAAATAAAAAATAACATTTCTATTTCACTTTCCACTAATTATAAGTTTATTCCTAATAATATAATCAAAAGCAAAAATAAACTGATATGTGTAATATTTGCAACTTAAAAAATCATTAGAAATGAAGAAAAAGGATTTGAGTATAAAGAAGTTGTCATTGCCAAAATCTATCAAAGAAAATTTAGAATCTATTGACCTACATGAAAAGTTTTATAAGCATCAAAATAAAGAAATTATTAATGATATAAATAATCTTGATAATAATTCATGTGTTATAGTAATATACTATAAAGAAAACTTCAAAATAGGTGGGGGTCCTATAGAGACAAATAATTATTTTTATGAGAAAACACCTATTTCTTTATTAGGATTTACAATTGCTTTTAAAGAAAATGAGAAAATTAAATATGAGTATCATGACTTTTTATCTGAAATTTTATCTCATGACTCTTTTTTTCAGGTCAGTGTTTGATAAGTCTGCTTAAAAAAGAGTTAATTTAATAATATTAAAAATATTAAAGTCTGACTGATAATGATAACCATTTCAGATCTTATGAATTCTTATATTATCTTTTTAAAGAGGGACCTAGAATTATAAAAGGAACAATTAAGTTTAATATATTTGTAGAGTGTCATGGTAAAAGTATTGTTGATGGTCATTTTGGTGTATTATCTAAAATATTTAAACAAAAGAAAAATGAGATTTATATAAAAGTATAAATGATCTCAAAATGGTTTTTGAGAGAGAGGGAGAAAGAAAGGGTTTATATGAATCACTTGTAAATAATTCAGATGTTTTCCAAAAAAACCTTTTTTAACATTTATGATAGAAAATCTAAGCCTAAAAAAAGCTGTCTTGAAGTCAAAGCTTTTTATGTTAACCTTTCATATTTAATGAAAGATGGTGAGCTGTATGTTTCACCTTTGAAATTTGATGATGATAAGGAGTACTCTAAAATAAAATATTGTGCAAAGTTCTGCACAGATTATAGAGAAACAAAGAGAGCTGATACTGCTAAAGGATTAGTAGGACATGTTCATGAAGTTGGACTATTACAAAAACTTATATTTCTCATAGGGTAAATAGTCTTTTAAATTCAACAACTTTTTTCTAAAAATAACTAAGAATTACTTATATGAGCCAAAGATAGGGTAATAGCAATTATAGATTTGGGGCTGCTATTACTCTCCCATGCAACTCATATATTTGATTCTTAGCTTATTAAAATAGAAAAAAATGGTTTTAGCAAAAAATACAGTGAATAAAAATAAGATTTGTTTTTATCATTTGTATATTTTACACTCTTAAAAATTTCTTTGGTAAACTAAGCATTATATTAATGTTTAAAAAACATAAGTTTATTACTTAAATAACACAAAGAACTTAAAAGGCAATAAAATGCTTAAGCTGGTGCCTTGGCTTAATATAATAAATAATAATCCATATGGGACCCTGCCCTGTGGATGTCAACTTAGTTAATCCCAACTAACTCAAGGGATATCTAGACTGAAGAGGAGAAATTAGTAGCCTATATATATTACCACATTCTAAAACTGCATTCAGGTTTGGGATCTAACTCTGGGGGTGAAACTAGTAGCTTGGGGATGATAGGCTAGCTAGTAAGAGTTATCCACAGCTAGACGCCAGTCTGGCTGCCACCTTTACACCATAAAAAGCCCTTCCAAGATCACTTGGAAGGCAGAAAAATAATGATTAACAACATAACTACTAAACCAAATAGTAGTAGTGTCAAGTACAATAAGAGTGTATTATTGATACTTCCAGAATCCTTCCAAACCATCTCAGTTGGTGTTGCGTCCCAAAGACCACAAGACTCTCCCTTTACTTGGCTCCAGTAACAACAGAGCTCAGCCAGTTGCTGCACTCTCACACACCAATTGGAAGTACATTGGTCTCCATACATATATCCCAATCCTAACATACATAATACCTTTAATAAAAACAACAACTCTTCCTCTTCAAGAACGCAAAATCTTGACAATAAGCATATGGGAAATATAGTTTAAAATAAGGAAAGCTTGTTAACAGCATCCTGAAGATCTGCAGACAGCAGGGAGGGGAAAGTAGGTGGCTACATAACTGCAGGTAAACAAAAACACACTACTCTAAATTTTAAAAAGTAATTTTTTCTAAAAGGAGCACGTCAAGACCATGAGGAAAACCACAAAGCAAAGTGCAAAGCAAAAAGGAGCAAAAAACAGGTAAAAAAACTTAAAATATTATTAACAATTAATCTTTTTTAAAGGTAAAGAATTTTAACATCAAAAATATTTTTAAGAAGTGTGATGATTCATATGAGGAGCTATTTGCAGGTGAGGGCTTTATATTGGCCACATAAAGATTGAATGCCTAAGACAGGTAAATATTTGTTGGTTCATTAATATATATAGCTTTGGTGAATGAAGAGCAGTGGTCTAGGCCTTGGGATGGTAAGAAGGTGGCCCCTTACCAGTGGGGTGAAAGGATAGAAAAGCTATAGTCACCCTGGGATGGATGTGCTGAGGTAGCATTAAAATCCTGATACCAACTGGGGAGATAATACAGTTGAATGGCTTACCTAGGAGGTAGGTAGATTTTTCTTCCTATGACTTTAGGGCAGCCTTTGTAATGGTGAAGTTGCTGCAAAATTTAGAAGTGTTCACAAAATGAGGTATAAAATACCAAATGCTCAAAGAATTGAGAATGAGTAAAAATTGTAAAGTTGAAATATGCAGGCAAAAATCTGCAAGCAAAGGCATTGGTAAAGTGCAGCTTGAGAAAACTAAAACAGACAACAAAAAAATCAGAGATTGGGAAATTGTCACTGAATTTTGCAAGTATAGAATCTCACAAATTGGTTTGACAATTTTCTCAATTTTGAGATTGAGGGCATCAAAGAACAGTGTGGAGGCTGCAGCCACTGCAAAATTGACACTACAGCCTGTGAGGTATCTCACAGACATGTACACAATAAGAAGTTCCATATTCTGTAAAATCTGTCAAACTTAAAACTGGAAAAATAGTGTTAAGTTATGGTGTTTATTGAACTAATGCAGTAGTTCTGTTAAATTTTCAAGTGATATTGGGCTTTGGAATAATGCTGATGTGGCAAGGGGGAATGTTTGTCACCAAGCCTCCAGGATTGACCAAAAATTGTGTGATGTCATAAATTGATTTTGGGCTGAAAAACACCAAATTACCTGATTTTTAGGTTTTCAGGCCTTAAACAGCAGCTTTTTGGGTCCTGTTCAAAGGTGCGCCTGCTTGGCCACCACCCAATTCCTTTCAATTGCTTGATTCAGGTCAGTGTAAGTCTTCATTGGTGTTTTCTGACTGACAGCTCCTTTTTGTTGGTTTTTCTTGGGGCAAGTGATGTCAGGAATATTCCTGACAACACCTTGTGTCAAGATAAACTTTTGGGTGCAATTGGCTCAAAGAGAAAAATATAAAATTGCAGCAGTTCCCCCTGATTGGGGAAACTGCCGCAAAACACCAAGTCAAAGAAACAGAAATTAAAAAATTGAATTTTGAGAAAAATGGGTTTTATACCCCAGCCAGCGGGTGACAGCGCGCCCCCCATGGCAGGACTTCCCACCCCCGTCAAATGGAGAAATTTCCCAATCAGAAATCCCCAAAAGGCAATTTCCCCAACCCCAAAAATGGGGAGAACTGCTGCCCAAATCTGGAGGGGGTTTACAAGATGCCCAACATGACAATTAATGCATCAACCACAGAAGTTGAAATTGATTGCATGAAAGTACCTGAAGAAGCTACAAAGTCATGCAATGCCAAGATTAACAATTCATTGCCTGCCAATCCATTCCCATCCCACTCCCAAAAGGGAATTCCAGACAACATCAAGTGTTTGGGGTTCCCTGTCCAATGTTTTGCACTATTCATGCCCCACAAGGATGATAGTATATAATAAAGCCAAATCACTTGATGATAGTTTGTGCTATCATTGAGTGAAATTATCCTTCAATAGTATCACATAAATCAATTCAAAAACTTTACCTACAAGAAGTTAAACAAGACACTAAGCTTTGTCTGCCCTTCCCCAGGATCATAAGATGAATCACAAAATATTCTCAGCTGTCCTCACAGCATGCCTAGGGATTGGGGGCCACTAATATAACCAACAGTGTGGGCCATTCAACAAACCATCTGGCAAGTATTACTACAAGGAGCCAGCACAGCTCAACTCCTCTAAGCAGTACTCCTGGCCCACACTGGTATTGCCTCACTCCACCCAGTCTGTAGCCATATACACCTGTATATACTATGTACTCACGTATTTTGCCAGTAATTTTGGACGCTATAATGTACACGCCAAAGTCTTTTGATTGATGATGACAGTCTATCCAATTGTGACGGCGCTCACAGGCTTCCGAGTTGCCAACTTGGTCCCTTATTTTGCTAGAATACTTCCCCAATTGTTGGGTCTTTATAGTGATGCTGACTAAGATGTCTTTATCCATGACAGCCTTAAGAAAGTCTTAAAGTTGCTGGGCAAAGCATGGATTTCTCAGAATCATCATTAGGGTAGCTGTTCAGAGAAGCAGCTAAAGAAATTAATGATTTTGAAATTTCTGGGAAGTGAATTTGGTTACTTTGGACCTGAAAGCTCAATCTAATCACTTGGGTGATTAAAAGCAGTTGTAATGCAAGAGGTATTATGATAGTCCACATGGAAGCAGTTGTTCAGCAAGAGTTGATTTGGCTTCAAATAAAGATGCAATGCTGAGAATTGATAATGTGCTGTAGTTTTAAGACAGTTATAGGCCTAGTAGGAAACATTGGCTACTAGGGAAGGTAAGGCCTTCCTAGTAGGTAACAAGGGACTACTGGAGGCAAGTGATGAACCAGCCCAGCAAGGAACTTTGCCTGCTGTGGGCTAGTTAGGTGTCTCCAACCAGCAGGGAATGATGGCTGCTAGGGGTAGGGAGTGGACCACCCTGGTGGGTAACACAGGCTACCAGGGCTGGTTGATGATGTGATCCTTGTGGGTAATGCGGGCTGTCAGGGAAGGGAGGAGCTAAGATAGCTCTATGTGCCCTTGTGCGCTTACAGGAGGTCTGTGAGCAAGCACTCTACTTAACAGACTGGTAGGGTGTCCTCATCTGGGGTTCCATGGGAGCTTTGGGAAGTCCCAAAGTAATCATGAGAGGGCATGAATATTCTCAGTGGTGTCACCAGGGTGTTTTCTTGGGGAAGCAGCTGCAAAACTTGGTGTAATCAGGCCTCTGGGAAGTAAAGCTGATTACTTTGCAACTGAAAGCTCAGACTTAATCACCCAAATGAGTAAAGACAACTGCACAGACATGAGGATTGTCTGTGGTTGATTGGCCCAGGTGGAGGACACTTGTAAGGGGCCTAGCCAAGCGCCAGTATTCTTGTAAACTTATTGCCTGAGTCTGAGGTATTGGTATCAGGAGCTGACCATGGAATTGAGGTGGTTCATAGTAGGATATACAGTGAAGACTAGTAATAGGGACTACATAATTGCAGTGAAGACTAGTTGAGGAACTGGGAGATCATTGTGAGGATTGGAACCAAGATGGTTCATTATGAGGATTAGAACCTAGGTGGTTCATAGTGAGGACTGGACTGAGTGCTGACTAGAAAGGACTGATTGCTAGACTGAGAAGGACCAGAAGATCATGGTGAAGGACTAGCTAAAGGACATAAGATTATAGTCCAGGCCTGGATGAGTAACTGGAGAATGGCTCAGAAGGACTAGCTGAAAGAAATACAGGAGCTAAGATGCTTTTTTTGGGCTTTTAGAAGAGAAAATGATCAGAAAGAAGCAGTTAAAGAATTAATTAATACTGTCTAGAGATATGATATAGAGATAAAATTAATTATCATATAATTAAAAAGAAAAAGAAGAAAAATAATTTACAGAAATTAAACTGTAAATTATTCAGAGTTGATTGAATGAAATAGAGCTAGAAAGAGGCTGGAAACAGGATGGAGAAACTGTGAGAACAAGTGTTGGAGTTCCGCCAAAATGATTAAGAAAGGCAAAAGGCAAGCAAGTTCAAAGTGATAAAATGCTGAAGAAAATGTGGAGAAACTTGGGGAAACGTTGAATAATTGAGGATTCAAAAATCCCTTAAGTAAAACATAGGCAAAAGTGCTTGAGTTTTTCTGGAGAAACGTAACGGGAATTACAGCAAACTCGTTTGAAATGCAGAGCAGTTGTTTATCCGGAGTGAGACAGCGCCAGGTTTGAACCATGGTCAAGAGCAAGTCATTTGGGTGAACTGTTTGGCAAACCCATTGAATCTGAGCATTTTAATTTCTGCAGGTTAAAGTCTGTTTGGTCAGTGTTTTAAGGGCTTTAACTGAAGAGTTAAAGCCTAAAAAATGATAAAAACAAGCAGAAAACCCAGGGTTTTCATTAGCTGAAGTAAGAAATAAAGTTTAATATATTGTATAGAAAGAAAAAAATGGATAGTTTAAGCTTTGAAAAACAATATTTCTGAGAGAGAATCAGGACTGAAACAAGGAGCTATAAAAGGGGAAGCTATCTGAGGCTTTTCAGGGACTGACACAAGTGGATTACAAAGGCCACAAGGACTTCACAGAGGACTAAATCATAAGATAAAGGTACAGAAGCCCAAGATACAGGTGTAGGAGCCCAGGACAAAGAGATAGAGCTGGAGATAAAGAGTTAGAGATGAAGCAGAGTGTAGGAGTTCAAGACTAAGGAGAAGGAGCCCAAGACCAAGATCAAGTACAAGGAGTCCAAGATATTGTTAGAGGACTCCAAAGTATTGGTAAATCCCTATTGTTTTCAAGACCCCCAGACAATATATCAGAAGGTTTCTAAGGGGATCTTCCTTCTGACTGTGAATAAAAGCCTATTTTGACCCCTGCCCAAAGTTTCAAGTAGTATAGATAACCCCCATGAGTGAATTGCCCCACATCTTTTACCCTGGCCAAGGGGAAGATGATACCTATTGTCAGAGTTGTAGAAGGTTTGCCACTAGTAAGACCTCTCAGGAAGAGTGATAGAGGTTGACTAGATACCTTGAAATGATAGATAAGGGACAGGAGTTAATTGGGAATGAGTTTACTAGGTTGGAAAGACTGGTATAGGCCTACAGAAGGGTTAGCACCAGCTGAAGTACAAGTGCATGATGAGGATGCCTGCTTAGTAATAGGAAAAATATTGGAAGAGTTTGCATTGATTCAGGCACAGTATAAACTTCTAGCTAGCCAACACCCTCTACTAAGAAATGACAACTCCTCCAAGACAGTCCCTAGCTATGACCCAGGACACACTTTGGGGGCTGGTGACCAGGAACCCCACAGGTATGCATGCTTCTGATGCCCTAAATTGTAGGTCACTGATGAGGGACAAGTCTAGGTTTATTCTTTTGTGAAGACTTATTGCCTGAGTCTTAAGTGTTTACTGATGGGGACTACCATAATAGAGAAGCCCATATAGAGTACATCTGTTGAGAACAGCGGAAAGAAGGAGCAGAAAGACTAGGTGAAGATCATCTATAGTGGCTGGAAAAGAAGAAGGAGAAAGAACAAGGAGAAAAGCTTTTAAAAAGATTTTAAAAAAATAAACAAGATATAGATATATAAAAAGCATAGGAATAAAGAGAATATTAAGGAAATAATCAATAAAAAAGAATAAATAAATAAATAAATAAATCAAAATAATAATAAAGTAAACAGATTAAAGAATTATATAAATTAAGAAAACTAAAAATAATAGGAGATTTATAAGATTAAAATAAATAAAGAAGAATTAGAAATAATAAAGTAGAACTTATTAAAGAAATGAGTGGAAACAGAGAGGCAGGAGCAGAGAAAAACAGCACAGGAAAACTTTGAAGACAGAGCAAAACATTATTCTGTGGGCTATAGAACAGAGCAAGAGCAAGGCAACAAGGTGTTCAAGTTTTTTCAAGGGGGGAAATTGCAGAAAAACATTGAAAAAAATGTGGGGGAACAAATTTCTTATGTAAAACATAAGGGCAAACAATTGAATTGCCCCAGGAAAACATAACGGGAAAACGGGGAAATTATTTGAAACACAGGCTGAGGGTTTCTCTGTGAAGCAGGGACAACAGGTTTGAGAAAGGAGCAACAACAGGTAGCCTGGAAACCCTGTTCAGAGTAATTGACAGATCTGGGTATTTGATTAGCTGCAGGTGTAAAGTTACTCCCCTGTTGTAACTGTGCTGTTTTAGCAGTTACAAGGGAAAAAATATTTATAAACTAGATAACATTCTTTATTGGGAGATAAGTATTATGTAGTTGACATGAATCATGAATAACAGAAACATGATTGTGTTGATCACAAAATTGGATGGTGAAGGGGGTGGCTTGATCCTGGTAATGAGTCAAGTGCCAAAATGAGATATCCATTTTAAGGGATCATTGTTTGTTCATGTTGTTGGATTTGGAAATTTAAGTTGACTTCCTAGTCTGGCTTCAAGTGACAGGATAATTGGGTTGTGGGTCACAAATCTGCTTACTTAGAACCTTGCTGATGGGTCAAGCCTGCTGTTTTGACCCCCCTCCCAGCTGAAAGTTGGCCTCCTCTGGGGGCAAGTTGTCAGAGAGGTTGTCAGGAGCCCAGGTGCTATACTGGACTAACTGTTGTTCTTTGGCGGGTAGGACAGTCTCACGCTGTTTCTATCTTTCCTTGCAGGGTCTCAGGAAATCATGATGGAGGACCTTGTCTTGATTATGTTTCCCAAGTCCCTGCACAAGGTAAGTGTTGTTTTTGTTTACCTTTAAGATGATTGCTGGGCCTACTTTCTTGGGTTGTAGTCTACTTTTGTTGATGTTCATGACCCAAACTTTGTTGCTGACCTTGTGTCTGTTTTAATGGGGATGAATGTCTTTTTTAGATGCTTGTTTTCTCTTCCTGTTTGATTGCTATTGGCCTCTATGACCTGGGTATCTGAGTGGGGTGGAACCTTGCTTGGTATTTCCAGCTTGGGTCCTGACAATGCTTGGATGATATTGGGCAGTGTGCCATATACTAACTCAAAGGGGCATTTCCTGGTGGATCTGTTCACACAAGTCTGGCATACAAGCAATGCAGTTGGTAGCTGCTTTTACCATTCCTCAGGTCTCCTATGGTGAGCTTGCACAAGGCTGCAATTCAGCCGCTCCACACTCCATTGGCCTTAAGATGATAAGGTGTTGTCACCGTGTGCTTGACCTCATTCTTGGTGAGGTATACGTTGGTGTCTTCAGAGGTCAACTCTTTGCCTCTGTTGGTTATCAGGAGTTCTGGCTTTCTAAACTTACTGATGATTTTTTCCCTATGAACTGCCACATGTCATTGCCTGTATGTGTCTTTACTGCTTGTGCCACTGGCCATTGTGTGGCAAAGTATATGGCAGTAATAATGTACTTCTTCTCATTATGTTTTCCTGGCATGGGGCCCACAATGCCTAGGGCCCACACCTTGAAGGGCAGCTGCGTGCGGATAGGTAGTACTGACTTAGGTGGGGTTTTGCTCTTTGCAAATTTCTTGCATACTTTGCATTGGTCCAAGACTTCTTGAATGTCTCAGTGCAGGGTTGGCCACCATGCTTTGTGTTTAAGGAATTCCTAGTGGTTGCGGCTTTTTGTGTGCCCCAGGTCTCTATGGTAACGTAGGATTGTGTCAACTTGCTGGTGTGTGGGAGCATAAGGGATGGTGGTTCCGGCGGACATTTTTCAATGTAAGGTTCCATACACGTATGCAAATAAATGCTTGTTATTAATGACTGTTTCCTTTGTTATGTCTATGGTGTCAGTAGGGAAGCCTTTGTATTTTTTCCAAAGTACCAAGAGGGACCAGTTGGGATTGAGCCCATTCTATCCTCTTGTGGCTAGGACGTACAGGCATGAGAGTGCATCTGCCATGGCAAGTTCTGGACCAGGCTTGTACTTTATGAGCATATTAAATCTCTCCAGGAGTTCCATCCAGCAGGCCTGACAACAGGATAGGTTTGCTTAGGTTTTGAAATATATGAGCAACTTGTGGTTGGTCAGCGCTGTGAATTCTTCCTGTTGTTTTAGATAACAACGCCATTTGACTAGGCAGTGTACAATTGCCAACAACTCTTTGTTGTATATAGGGTATCAACACTTGCTGTCTATCAGTTTCTGTGACTTTTAGGCTACGGGCAGGAAGTCACCATCATTGTTTTTTATGTGTAGTAATCCCCCAATGGATGTGTCTTAGGCGTCTGTTTTCATTTGGTACTCCCCATTGCACTTGGAGTACTATAGGATAGGTGTGGTTGTGAGTTTTTCTTTAAGACATCTAAAGCAAAGGTCGTGTTGGGGGGTCCATACAAACTTGGTTTTGGTGCCAGTCATGGCAGATAGGGGTGCAGTCAGGACTCTACAGTCAGGGATGAAACGGTGTATGTAGGCCACCATTACTAAGAATGTGTGAAGCTCCAAATTGTCTTTGGGCAATGGCATTTTTCAGATGGCCTGGATCTTCTGACTGTCAGGTTTGATGCTGTTTTTTGAAACTATGTGTCCTAGGAAGGGCAGCTGCTCACAGAAGAACTGGAATTTGAAGGGCTTGGCTAGAAGCTTGTGTTGTGTCAGGGTAGCAAAGACTGCCTCTAAGTCCTTGTGATGCTGTTCTACCAAGGGGCTATAGACAGTAATGTTGTCTAGGTAGACTAAGGCGTGCTTTCCTATGTGAGGTGCAAACACTTTGTTCATGAAGGTCACAAAAGTTGATGGGGCGTTTGTCATACCAAAATTGAGCACTACACATTTATATGAGTTGTACTTAGTGTGGAAGGCCGTTTTGGGGATATCTTCCTCTTTGATACAGATCTGATTGTAGCCTGCGGTTAGGTCAATCTTGGAGAAGACTGAGGCGCTGCCAACAGCATTGAAGCGGTTGTCAATGAGCAGCAGCAGGTAACAATTCTAGATGATGACTTCATTTAGGGCTTGATAGTCTGTGAATAGGCGCAGGGTACCATCCTTCTTGGCCACAAAGAATACAGCGGCCCCAAAAGGAGATTGTGAGGTGCGTATAAAAGTCTGTTCTCCAAGGCTTTTTTGAGGTAGGCACGTAGGGTGTTGTCTTTGTTTGGGTTCAGGCAATAGATGGGTTGCTCCTTAGGCAGATCTCCCTTGAGTCAGATGGAGTGTTGGATGTCCTTTTCTGGAGGCAACCCAGGTAAAGCCTCCTTGAAGATTTCTGGGTGGCAGGTTACAATTTTGCAATCTTGAGGAGTAGTGGTGTCCTGATGGTCTTTGAAATGTATGATCTTGTACTGGCAGGAGTCCCGGTTGATTGCCTTGAGGTTCTATTTTTTGTCCAAGGACTCTGTGATGCATATAAAGATGTGGTTGCGTAGGAGTTGATCCACTGAGTCAGGGTAGATTTGATGGTTGACGCTTTTGCGTTTGATGGCCAATACCAAGGTCACCCAGTCTACGTGGGGGTTGTTCTTTTGCAGCCAGTTCAGACCCAGTACAATGTCAAACTTTGGAAAGTCAATGACAGGGCCTTGGATTGTGGAGTGCAGGTTCTCAAGAATGACAGAGAAGGGGGTGGTTTCCTTTGTCACAGAAATGTGATGTTCATCAGCTAAAACCATTTTTTTAAACCGCAGAGAATTAGTGGCTAACTTGAACTTGTCCAAAAATTTGCTGTTGACTAGGTTTTGGTCCGCGCCTGAGTCCAAGAGTGCTGAGCCTGTGTAACTGCAAAAGCAGAAAGGATAAGACATCAGTTTATTGGGGTGTCTGATGATGATGTAAAGTACCAGGTCCTCTGAGGGTACTTGGATCATTGGGCACTGGTCCACATCCTCAGGTTATTATTTATCATTGGGCAAGTCAGCAGTTGTGCAGGGAGAGCTTGGCTTGCTTAGTGCTCTCCCCAGGCTTTTCCCTTGTCTTGATTTTCTTGTGTAGGAGTGATACAGAAATGATTACAGTTTGAATGGTCATTGTTCCTGTTTCCATGTCCATTTGAGCCTGCAGGTTTATGTTTTGCACTGTTGTTGTTACTATTCCCAGGGGGTGGTCAATTGGAACACCTGGCTGGGTGAGAGTCCTTGGGTCTTTCTTGCTTTCCAGTTTGCGCCTTATGGAGAGTGTTGGATGTTTGTTCAGCTTTCTCTTCCTTGCAATACAGACTTTGCAAGTTGTTTACTTGGTCCAGGCTTACAGGTCTCATTAAATGCAACTTGAGTGTGTTGTAGTACATGAGGTGAGTAGCTGGAGTGTCAAAAGTCAAGTTGGAAGGGGCACGTAGTTGGAGTTCCTTGTAGGCACAGGTGAGTTCCTTCACAGTGCTAGTCTGAGTTAGGCTCTTTACTTGGTGTATAATCATTAGTGTGGTGTCCTTAAGCATAAATCTTGCCAAGAAGTCTTGTTTAAAGGTGTCCCAATTCTTCTCAGTGTGTTCTTCATGCCACTTGTTGCACCAGGTGCCAGAGTCATGAGTCAGTTGGATGGAGATCTCTGCAATCCAGAATTGCTGCAGGCATTCTATTTGGGCCAGTTTGCTTTGGGCAGATTGGATCCATGCAGCAGTGTTGTTGTTGTTGGCCCCAGCAAAGGATTCCAGGGCAGCACTTTGGAGTCTTTGGGCTACGTAGGCTGGTATAGTGTTTTCATCAGTTGTACAAGGCATAGCAGAAGGAGCCTGGAAGAAATTTTGTGCTGACAGGGCATTGAATGCAGGGAGTGGTATCACCATGTTCTGGTAGAGGGCAAACCCATCAGGTATCTTGGCACCAGGTGTGTATGGTGTCCAGTCTTCTGGGAGGCCAGACTTGATTCTATCAAGGATTTGTTGGCTGCAGCAAGTACAGGCAGCAGGCAGAATTTTTGGGGGATAAGGTAGGATGAAAAACCTACTTGTGCTACAGATGTTGTAACTGTGCTGTTTTAGCAGAGTTACAAGGGAAAAAATATTTAGAAACTAGATAACATTCTTTATTGGAAGATAAGTATTATATAGTTGACGCAAATCATGAATAACAGGAACATGATTGTGTTGATCACACAATTGGATGGTGAAGTGGGTGGCTTGATCCTGGTAATGAGTCAAGTGCCAAAATGAGATATCCATTGTAAGGGATCATTGTTTGTTCATGTTGTTGGATTTGGAAATTCAAGATGACTTCCTAGTCTGGCTTTGAGTGACAGGATAATTGGATTGCAGGTCATGAACCCAATTACTCAGAACCTTGCTGGCAGATTGAGCCTGCTATTTTGACACCCCCTTTTATCCTTGAATAGGACAATGTTTCCCTGTTGCACTAAGAAAACCTCTCAAATCCCCGCTAAACCCCTGAATTTGCTAGATAATTTAGCACACACAGTTGAAAAGATATTTGTCTTGACATATCTCTCTTAGGTGGTATCTTCTGATACCCAGATTTCTTTTCCAACCTGAGAGGAATCTCTGATCAATTTTTACTATTTGTTAACTTGGTTCTATCCTCATTTAAAGTAACTGAAATTAAACCAATCAGGATGTACTTCTAAATCAAAAAATTCTAATTGAGCTGGAATTAATAGCCCCCTGAAGCATTTCATAGCACTAGCCAATCAGAGGTTAAACCAGAAATTAATGGGAAACCATCCAAACCACCTGAAACTCCCTTGCAAAAATTCTCCCCTGATCAATCAGACTCACTGCCTGGGTCAGATGACCTTGAAAATTCAGATCTTGTCTCTTAAAGAAAGACAGGGGACTTTTGGTCTCCTGCTTGCTCATTCTTATCAATAAAAGTTTGACTTTATAAATTAAAATTTTTGAGTAATTTTTGGGGCCCTTTTTTGTTGGTCCCTTAATTCTTTGAATTTTTTAGTAAAGATGTTGAACTTTTCTTACCTTTGTTGTTGTTTCCTGGGTTCTAGCATCTCTTTCAAAGCCCATAGAGTTAATATTAGCATTAATGTTAAGGTTTACCTCTCTTGCTTTCAAACTTCAAGTTTGAACTTGAAAATTAGTATTAAAAACACTATAAACTCTTACTTTAAATTTGAATTTGTTGGCTTTCCACTCTGCCTCTGATTTGCCTTCATCATACGCTTTTTAAATACCTCCCCTCTTTCTTTCAAGTTGTATAGTCAGGTTTCAAAGTCTTCTCTTTCTTCTCAAGCCTTAAAAAACACCCCTGATTTGCCTGGCTGTTATTGTTTGACCCCTCCCCTCCCCACAAATGTCTCTTTTTTCCTGGTGCTTTTAAAAATGTTTGTCCCTCTGCTGAAATTTGTGGTTTTCACCATGGCTCTAGTTCTGATGATGATCTGGACTACCTCCCTAGACCTTTGGAGACAAACATCCTCCTCAGCCCACTATGTGGGAGGTAAACCCACTCAATTCCTACACCTTCTCAAGGATCTCCCCAGGAAAGCCCAAGATATGTGTATTACTGGTGAGAATTTTTTCAAGAGCCTCACCTGTGATGACCTTGAGCTTCTTCCTCTCAACTCAGATCTTACAATCCTCTTGGGAGTAGATGTATCAGTGCCCTGTCCTCTCATGGGGACTGAGCCCAATACTTGCAAGAAAGAGTTAGACCTCCATAAATATGCTACCAGACACACTCTTTGGTTGCTTGGTGGTGTGTTTCTGATGGGTTTGGACTCCTATTTTCCCTGGATGTCCCTGTGTTCTTGCTCTGGATGCCCATTCAAGCAGCCATACCAGTTCTTCACTGGATGGTGTCCTGGTGGGTCTTATTGAATGAGAGCCAAACTTAGTTAGTTTAACCCCCTCTCTTACAGCATGTTTAGGCTTTTTATCAATGTTTTTTATTGGTAAAACAAGGGGAAAAGCTTAATAAATTAGGGGTTGGTAAGAAAAAAGTCTGTCCTGATTGGCTGAGGTAAATCACAAGGTTTAATTTATTATATAGGGAGATAAAAACATTGGCTTAAGCCTGGGAGAAAGAAACAGCTCAGAGGAGAAAAAGACTGAAACAAGGGAATCATCTAGAAAAGAAAGCCATAGAAGGAGTTTAATACTTGGCAAATCAAAAATCACTCTTCAAAACAGGCTACAATACAGAATGTTTATAAGAGGATCTTCCTTATTAAAATTAATGCCAATATCAACCCCTAAACCCTTTTCTTGATTCTACATAGTTTATCATTGATGAAACTCACCATATTTTTTACCATAGCCCAGGAGAGAATGATGTATACCAAAAGAGCTGAAGAAAGTTTACCACTAGAAAATCTTCTGACAAGGAGCAGGATTGGCTGAGTGAACAAATCAGGATGACACTCACAAACAAGGACTTTCTGGAAAAGGAGTTCAAGAGACTGTTTTAAGACTGATATCACCCCAAGAAGGGGAGCACATCTGCTGAATTGATGGTTTACAGAGAGTATGCTAGGATGATATTTAGAAAGGTGTTTGAGGAATTTTCCATCCTCCAGGCTAAATACAGCATCTTATCCAAGGGATCACTTCACTTAGAGAATGACAACCTTTCCCAGCTGGCACCTGGCATCAACCCAGGAAATTTTTTGGTGTATGAGGAGCTAGAGTACCACAGTGGAGCTCTGATTGGCCATCAAGATAGACATCAGGCTTATCAATCCAATTGCAGGAGTCTTCTCACCTCTATTAGGCAACTTGTTGTGTATTTTGCTAGGTGCCATCATTGGCAAGTCTACACTGGCATTCTCATCTTCAAGAGGATTCACAGGTTGAATCGGAGAGGATTTTGTCATGATTGACATTTCAATACTTGTATTGAAAGCCCGGGAATCAAACCCCTACCTTCAGGAGGTGCCTTGCGTCAACCAGGGTAGACAGAAGCCCAACAGACTACCATTTGGGCCAAACCCTGAGCTGCCAGAGATGCCTTTCCCCAATCAGGAGGAACAGGAACCTACCAGCCTTTCAAGTATCAAGACTGGAAGTTCAATAACAACATTGGAACCCCCAGAATTGAACCCCAACCCTCCAAAGGCCAATTAAGTCACCCAGGATGGACAGGGCCCGCCAACTCATTGAATTGCAAACCTGAGTTGTTGAATTACGCTGAGACCCTCCAGATTCTTAAGGATGATTCCCCAAATGATCAACAGATTGCTGTTAACCTGGTGCCACCAAAGTCCCAGACTTACGCAAAAGTTGTAGCTTTCCTAAAGGAGGTTAAAACAAGGCCTACTGCTAGCCCTGCCAATGATCACCCGCTGCTGCCAGTCTCCAGTCCAGAATGGGTAATGAAATTGGCCTTCTCAGGTGATATGGCAAACAGCAGCAACAGAACAAAGAATTGCCACTTCTGTTCACCAGAGTAAGCACAACCAAGATCTGCCACCCTCAAAGCCAAAAGCCAAGATTCATGTCCTGCCAGAAAATTGTCATCAGGCCTGAAGTCCACGAAAAGCAAAGGAGCAAAGACACCTGGTATAAGAACCCCAGCGGTATGGGGATGACCCTATTGTCATTTCTGATAATAAAGTTTTATGGACTTTTGGCTCAAACAAATCCTACCTTATCTAGTCTTAGTAATCTTTCATCTCAACTCTGGCCAAGTAGAGAACCAGATGACTACCCCCTCTAGAGACCAACCTGCCAACCTGCCTCAGGCACTATACTGTACCCCTGGAGCCCCCTTTGGACCTGTTTATTTTACCAAATACCCACCCAATCCTGCCTACTTATAGTTTAAATTAGAGAACATCCTCATTGCCAACTCCTTGACAATGACTAGAGAGACCAAATTCATAGAACGCAAAGGAAATTAGTATGAGATACCTTCAAGATTGTTCAAAGACAAGTACAAATATCTGCCTGCCTACTTTGTCCCCATGACTCTGCCCTTAACCCCGCTGTGACAGTCCACATGTTTGGTGGTTTGCAGAGGGGGCTTATGTTGGCCAAGTGGAAGTTTAGTGACTGTTGTTGAAGAAAGCTGGCTGAAGGATCAGAAGATGATGGTGAAAAACTGGTGGTCCGGAGAAATGAGCCAAGATTTTGCCAAATTGATTTGACAAAGTGGGAAAGTGTGGAATGTTTTGCCTTGGTTTAGTAGTAAAATCAATAAGGAATGTGGATAGAAGTGTGGGTAAGATATTTATTTATTAAGCTCCTAGGATAGATGAAGGTATGTTGCTATGAGAGCTGGATACAAAGTTTTTTTGGTGGGACATTTTCCTTGGATTTTACTATATTTGTAAATATATGGGGAAAACGTTGAAGAGGTCCAAAAAACAGTTTAAATAGTATTCTACTATTTAAATGGGTTTAGGTTGAATTCATGGAAGGCTGGTGCTGGAATAATGGACTGTTTAACACTTTGATGCATGAAGAGTTGTTGATTTGAGCAGTTTGAGCAATGGAAATTGATTTCTTAGTTGGATCCTAGTGGAACTTCAGAAATAAGTCTATTTCTGCGCTCTGCATTTATTGGTTGAGTTCTGGCAGGTTTCCTGATGAAAATGATTGGTTGGAAGCCAAAAGCTTAAATTATAAGCAAGGAAATAGTGAATTAATACTTTAAGCTTTTGAGAAAGTAAGTATGTAAGCTTAAGTTATTATAGGAAAAAGCAAGCAACAATGGTTTAAGCTTCTGAAGAAAGCCATTTTGAAGGCGGAATTGTTGGGAAAAGCACACTATAAGAATGTGGCTGGCTGGAAAGTTACATGATCTTTCCGGATCTTTGACGGGGTCTTTCTGAGGCCTTTTGTTTTTCTGCCAAGAGATTTTTGAAAGCCTTTTGATCACCAGCAGGAGCTTGATTGGACTATACAAGTGGAACACCAAGGCCACTAAAGATATACAGAGAGCTGAAGCCCAAGATAATGGAGCAGGAGCCCAAGAATAAGGAGCTGGATCCTAAGCGCGGCGCATAAGTCTGATTCTAAGGCGCCAGAGTCCAAGTTTAAGGTGCAGGAGTCCAAGACCAATTACAAGGAGTCCAAGATATTGTTGAAGGACTCCAAGTATTGGCAAATCCATATTGTTTCATTGACCCCCTGGGCTATATACCAGAAGGTTTCTAAGGGAATCTTCCTTCTGAGAGTGAATAAAAGCCCATTTTGACCCCTATACATATTTCTGAGATACATTTTCCCTTACTAGAGAATAAAAATCCCTTCCAGCTGGTCCCTGGCTACAATCCAGGACACACTTTGGGGACTGGTAGACAGGAACCCCACACCTGCAACCTGACTGCCCAATAGAACCCACCACTGCCACTGAGACCACGTGCACTCAACTGTTTGAAGTACTCTACATTACTTTGACAGGATTGGGGGACTCTATGGTGCCCATCTCCGGGCCCTGGTCTTTATTTGGGAAATCTTTATCCTATATTATCAAGTTAGCACCCATCCTATGGTGGGCATTACCCACTGACCCAGCAGTATCCTGCCCTGAACCACCTAATGTATCTCCCTATGCCTGGCTTCATGGCAGATTTGATAACAAACACAGTTGGCTACCCCCTGGTCCTTAGGTGGCAACTGTGATAATTTTGACTCCCTGGTGATCAACTCCCTGGTACTTGACACTTTGTCGAGTACCAGGGAGTCAAGTGCCGCATATGTGAATCTATTAGTATTTTTGGCTTAACCAATTTTAAGCTAATTTTTACTAGTAATTTAGGGGTTTGAAACCAAAAACCAAGATTAAATTCACTCAAATTTGACTCTGTTTAATAAAGCAATTAGCTAAAATACCAATTTAAGGGGAAATTTATAAGTAAATTTACTAATAGAAATGAAAAAACCTGTGTTCAACGCTCTAAACCAGAAAGTGACCAGTTTGACACTTTTTAAGCCAAATTTTAATTTTATTAATAAAATAAATATGCTCTTATATAAAATTTATTATTTACTATTATATTTTTATTATTAGTGTACATAGTTGTCAATTAGGCTCCCAAGCACCACTATACTGGATTTAGTGGTATAGACATTAATCAAATACCCCACTTGGTTTACATTATGTCATTCCTTGGTTTTTGGATTAAGTGGTGCCATATAAATTAAGCCTGATTTATTAAGAGATTTCATATATAATTTTTAAAAAACTGAAACTCAACATCTTCTTTGTTTGACTCTATCCACTTGACACCTAATTAGTTTTGGATTTAACTAATCAAAAGCTCGGAATTAAGGCTAAATTAATATGTGACACACTATGAGCGCCACTTGACACTCACCCACTTGACACTTTAACTTGGGGATTAGTACAGAGAGCTTCTTGACGTTTTAACCAACACTATGGTAAATAATTCACTCCCAGCTCCTCACAGCATACCATAATCACTAATAAACACATTTTCACTCATTTACTTTTTTAACTTATGTTGTATTTTTTTAATTTTTGAGCATATGATACTGCCTTGCTTTTGGGTTAACTTTTGAACCCATTTTAAATTTAAGCAAGTTTTATATGTAAAAAATATAGTAAATTTGATGTTTCTGCTTGACTCTGGCATACTTGACAGTGAGAATTCAGCTTTTCCTGGCTGATTGACAGTGCCAAACTTGACACTTTACTATGTTTTGAATTTTCAACTCTTAATAAAAAATTCCACATAATTATTTTTTTATTTTTTTTGCAATTATAATCTGCTACTTTTTCTGCTGCTCTCCATATAATTTTCATATATTTTTTTGATTTTCAATTAAACTTTCACATTGATTTAACACTAAGATGTTATGCTCAACCTAACACCTTTGATGCTTCATCATAAATTCACTTATTTTCTATGTTTTAACTTTTATATCTATACTTTGAGTTTCTGTTTTGCTTCTATTTACTTTTTTATGTTTTTTTATTGATAAATAAAACTTTATTTGCATACTTTTCATTTAACTTTTACTTTGCTTTACCTCTGTGTTTCATATCTTTCATACTTCTTTATTTACAATGCTAAACTTTTCTTTAGACAAAATCAAACAAAAACAGCCAACAGCCCAAGCGCTAAGCCTCCAAGGGCTCCAAAGGAACGCCTCCACTCCCAAGCGTGCCAAAAAGCCTGCAAAGACAAAGTCTCCAACCTCATCTCCTCCTACTCTATCTCCTCCCTCCCCTCCACCCTCATCTTCCACATCCCCTTCACCTTCCCCCAAAAATTCCTCCCCCAATAAATCTGATGGTGATCTTACCAACCACTCCTTTTACCACTCAGAGGCCAACTCCAAGCCCACCAAGGAGCAACATACCAAGAAGTCAAAGGCTGCCAAGGAGCCCACCTCTTCTTCTGGTAAGAAAAAGGAGGCATCCAAGCAGGCCTCAAAGAACCCTTCCCCTCCTCCTCCTGATGGCTCTTCCCCCCTCTCTCATCTGATCCCCAAGATGATCCAGAGGAGTACTCCAAGAAGTTCAAAGCTTCTGATCATGTGGCTTGGGATCCACTGGTCATCCACAATATCTGTAATGTGGAAGGAGAGTTTAAAGTCCCCAAGAAATTCCCCAGTACTTCCCAATTATGTCCGTAAAGGGCGGCCCTGGCTATGTTGCTGATAATTACATTTTCAATTGTAACAATCAAAAACGCCAAACCAAGAGCAAGCACTTTGTCTGTGAGGATAAGACTTGTGGGGCCTGGCTAAACACTGAGGGCTGAAAACAAGTAACAGCAGAGAAGAGGGAGCACACTTGTGAGCCCCCCAATCATCTAATCACTTGGATGTTAAAATGGTACCTTGTTCAAGTAATACCCACCTCCTCTCACCTCTGGGCTTCTGATATGGCCATAAAGGCTTTGCAACATCTCAAACCCAACAATCTTAAGTTGGTGCCAACTCAAGAGCAGTTGGCTTAAGTTCATAAGCAATAAGTGTATTGCCTCCAATCCCCCTCCCCCCAAGGCTTTGGAAGTCCTCTCAGAGCTTACGCTCACCCACAAGCTCAAGCAGCTTCCAAGTGGGGAGCGCTTCCTCCTCCATGACAATGGGCCTTCTACCAAAGACCGCATAATCTGCTACTCAACTCAGCAGAACCTGATGGAGTTGAAAAGGGCTTCAACCTGGATAGTTGATGGTACCTTTGCCACTTACCCCCGGATGTTCAAGCAGCTCTGGATGGTCCATGCCCAGATCAACATCTGGGTGATTCTACTTGTGTTCTTTCTTCTTCCTGGGGCCACTGAGGCCATTTACACACATGTGTTCACAATCCTCTGCCAAGCAACTTCCTTCCTTCCTCCTGCCAACAATGACAAATCCAAGAAGACTCCCCCCCATACCTGCGCCAACCCACCTGCCTCTGACAAGGACCAGGCCATCCTGGACTCAGAGGAAAAGGCAAGGCTAAGAGCTCTTGGGCCTTGTGTGTGTATCATTGACTTTGAGCCTGCTCAGTTCAATGCATTTGAGCAGCTGTTCAGCAGGGAAATGAAGGGGTGCCACTTCCACTCCTGCTAAGCAATTGCTTGTAACGTGCAGGCCCACGCCAATCTTAGTAGGTTGAGCCAGAGGGACACTTCAGACACCTGCAGATTTGTGCTGGCACAATTCAGTGCCTTGGCTTTTTTAAAGCCAGAGCACACTGCACAGGGGGTCAAGGTGCTCTCAAAGGATCCCTATATAGTGAATCACCCAGAGTTCAAGCCTTTTCTTAAGTACTTTGAGCCCCAGTGGATTGAGAAGGTTGTCACGCAGAGGCAAGGCAAGGCCAGCGCCAAGGCCAGCTGGAACGTGTACCGGGCGGCTGTCAACGGGGAGCTGAAGACCACTTCAGCATTAGAGACTTATCACAAGCATCTTAAAGCCAACTTTGGGCTTCATCTGAAGTCCAATAAGTTCTTCTCTCTCCTGCAGAATGAGCAAGAGAAAAAAATCTCCAAGCTCCGAGATCTCTCCAACCACGTCCCCCCACCAAACCAACCACCCGCTGTACCCTCTTCACCAAGGCCATCCAGGGTGCAGCCAAGCACAAGTATAAGGCCTCTGAGCTCAAGCAGCAGCTTGAGCTTATTGCCACTGCCCTTCTGGAAGGGGCTAAAATGAAGCAGTGAAATAATGATGAGGAATAAACTTGCTTGCTTGCTCAGTTATATGATTTTTACTTTTAACTTTTAACTTTTTAGCTTTAATTTTTACTTATTAGCTTTGATCATTTAGTTTTTAGTTTTAATTTTTAAGTTTTTTAATTTAATTAGATAGCAGTGATTGTTCTATGTATGCATGGTAAGTTTGAGATGAATATTTATAGTTGAAAGTAAGTGAAATATCTTAATTTTTGTTAATTTCCTAATAAAGCATATGATATTCAAAGTTTTACTTATATGAACCATATCAAATAAGCTTTAATATTTCTTTATATTTTGCATAACTTTATTTTCTATGTTTGTGTTTATTTTTGTTTCATTGGAATTTTATTTTTTATGGTAATCAAAAATATTTTTATAATGAAGAGTGTAAATTACATAGTAAAATGAGAAATAATTGCTTATTTCTCCTTATTTTTATTATATAGAGTACTGTTTTTATTGCGTTTTTTAGCTCTCTGGGGTTATTTTAGTATACCATAGCTGTAAGGCTTATTTTTTATATTAAAAGTTTTCAGTACATCAAGATCCGTTAATTAAAAAAGTGTCAATTTCCAGTTGTCAATCAGGGCAAAAGCTGAATTCTCACTTTACTATAGTGTCAACTACCAGGGAGTCAAGTTTAAGGGAGTATCACCAGGGAGTCAAACTTATCACAGTTGCCCTTAGGGCTGGCAGCTCATGGGTAGTCTTGACCAGGGTTTGAAACTTGTTCCAAGCTGTGGGTTTTGAGAGGAGAAGAAATGCCATTCCTGAAAAAGACATAGGGAACCTGAAGCAGTAAAGGGGACTAAAGTAAGAAAAAGTAAGCAAAATAAAGTGATAGAGAAAACACAAAGACCAGAAACCCCAGCCAAATAAAAAAGCAAAGAAAAAATGTGAAGCAAACAAGAAGTCACAGATGGCACTAGTTTTTTTGTTTAGATAACTAGCTGTTCTGGCTAGAACTTAAACCAAAAGCTTTTTAACATAAGGCAGAGCCCTTTAAACTTGAAGTTCCATGTCTCAAAGACCCAAAGTAAAGTAAACTTCTTACTTTAAAGTAAGCATCAAGTTTGAACTTAAAAAGGGATTAGGAAAATATAAGATAGGAATATTGTGAAGTAAATAAAATAGCAAAAACTAGATGGTTTCAAGCAGAAGCTAAGAAAATAGAGAAAGGCAATCCTGTAAGTAGACATACACTCTTTTTCTGGGTCCCCAGGATGGCCTGATTGCAAGTCCTGGTTTTTTTAAAGATGAAGTATAGTGAAAGCTCCTTGTGATTAAATAAATTATGGATTATTATCCAAATGAGAATAATAATGGTCAAATACAGTTAATCAACAAGTGAGAGCTCTTAAATGATATATTTTAAAAAAGAGAACATGAGAAGGTGCATAAGAAGACAACCAAAGAGTATTTTACAAACCAGATTAATTGGGAACCCAGTAAAGTACCAGCAGTGTACAAGGTCTCATATTTCAAGGATTGAACTCCAGTGAGAGGATTTAAAATAGAGGACATCTTCAAACTCATGGCATAAAGTTCCAGAGCTACATCAATAAAACTGTAGAAAACAGTCCTAATGAAGAGTAAGATGAGTAAAGAAGAAGATTTTATGAATGTATATCTGTTTATTATGATGAATATATAGCTACTGTTGATAGTCACATCATTAGCAGTAGTTTTAAAGCTTGTTTTAAGGTAATATGAAGTCCATCCTTTACTGTGATTTTTTTATTTTTGGGGCATACTATATTCTTCTAAAAGTATAAATGGTTATATAAGGCTTTGAGGGGCTTTCTTAGCTTTTTTAAGGCTTTTTCAATTGATCAGGGCAGCTTTTACTCACTTATTGTCAACTGTGTTATTCATATCTGCTGTTGCTGGAAGTTTTTCTGCTTTTTGGTTCATTTTTCCAGGAAGGTTTTTTGGGTGGGCTATTCCCTAAAATTGAACTATAACTATTATATCTTAATTATGGCAATCATATACTGACCAGAATTGTTGAGATAGTGCATTTTTGTTGGTAACTACAGCTGAGGGCTAAAAAAATAAATTTTTGATGCAGGGCTTAGATAAAGACAAAAAACAGCACTTGTTAATGATAAGGAGCACCTTTTTGGGGAAGGACAGATATAAAAGTAGGAAGAGAAGAAGTAAATTTTATTGGATAATACTTTAGACTTATATAGCTTTAGCTGTGGCAGGATTTAGTTGGATCAAAACAAGGGGCTGATCATGTGCTGAATGGGTTTGAGTTGCTGGATACCTGGACAGTCATGTGATATTGTTTTGGTGCCATTTTTGGTATGTCAAATGGTATATTGGAAAGGCACCAAATGGGCAATGACTAGATGTTAAGTGTGATGGCAATAGCCAGAATACTTGTACATCCAGACCCTTGACACACCCCCTCCCTTAAGGGGGTTACTTGGGTACATCAGGAGGGGGCTTTGTCTTGACAGCTGCCGCCTGATGTTCTTGGAGTTGTTTTTTAGTGGGCACCAACTGGGTCAAGTGTTCCCCTTTGCTAGGGCGGAGGCAAGATCTGTGATACTTTTTGGTGATGGGCTCTTTGGCACCCTGGAACTTAACCAAGTAGGTGTTCCTGTCTGGCCGGTATCTGATGATGTTTCCTGGTCCTCTGTGTACTGAGTCTAGCTTCTTTCTGTTCCCAGCTAGGACCCAGATGGGGGAGTTGATGAGAAGTGGGTCCTCTGTTGAGGTTACCTTTTGGGCTTTGAGTCTTTTTGTTTCTGCTAGTTTGGCTTTGAGGTGTATGTGTTGTAAAGATGGTTGCTGTACTACTGTGGGAGGTTTCCCAAGGGGGATCTTGTATACAGTTGGTTATTGTGGGTGACTATTTCTGGCTTGTACCTGTATGTTGGTTCAAACAGTGAGTAGCCTGTCCCTTGATTGGTACAAACCTGGGATACTAGTAATGCATTTTCACATAGAGTGGCCATGTTCCTTTGGCTTTTCCATCCATTATTTTCTCCAGGGTTATAATAAGGCTGCCATACAGTTATTCAACTCTGCTGTTGGCCTGTGACCTGTAGGGCAAGGTTGTGAAGTGTTTGATGTTCTTTGTTTTTAGATTGTTGTTTACTTTGTGGCCTGTTAGCTCTTTTGCTCCATCTGTTATGATGTATTCTAGAGTGCTGTAGTCTGCTATGATTGCTTTATTGATGAATCAATTTATTGTTTCCACCTTGTGATCTTTTGTTGCCCAGCAGATGGGCCAACATGTGGGAAAGTTGATGGCTACAATTAGGAAACGTTGATTTGTTTTGGTTTCCGGGAAGGGTCACACTTCGTCCAGTCCCCAAACCTTAAATGGTTTGGGGTCAGGTACTGGGTTGACTGTTGGCTGTGGCGCCTTGGTGCTGGCGTATTTTTCACACACTTTACACTTCTTTAGAACATCAATTATGTCTTGCTTCAGGTTGGGCCACCATACTATCTCTTTTAATGTGAGATATAGGTTGTTAGCCTTTGTGTGTCTTAGCAGACAGTGGTGCCTTAGTATAGTATTGACTCTTTGTGCAAGTGGAATGTATGGAATGTGTTTATCCTTGATGATTTGGTATACTGTGCCATTTGATATATGGAAATGTTTTCATTCCTTACTAGTGTATCATGGGTTAGTTGGTGTGTGAAGGGATCCTTTTCTTTTGTCTTGTACTCAATGTTATATAGGTTGGGCCAGTCAGGGTCCAGGTGGTCAGGGTGATGCTCTCTTGGCTGGCATAGCCTAGAGAGAGCATTGGCTGTGACCAGCTCTGCCCCCTTTTTGTATTGGATGTCCAGGTTAAGCTGTTCCAGCAAGGACATCCATTTGGCTTGGCACCGTGTGAGTGTGTTCTGAGTTTTGAAATAGATTAAGGATTTGTGGTCAGTTAGCACTTGGACGTTTAAGTGTCCTTTAAGATAACATCTCCATTTCTTGCATGTGTGATATACTGCTAGCAATTCTTTATTGTGTATTGGGTACCTTTTCTCAATGTTTGTTAGCTTTCTGCTTTTATAACATACTGGCAGGAAATCTTGCTGCCCTGGCTGGCGGATGCGTAGGACTGCGCCAATGACGGTGTCACTAGTGTCTGACTCAAGCTTGTAGCACCTGTTGTTATTAGGGTATTGCAAGATTGGTGCTTCAATCAAAGCTTGTTTTAATAGCTGGAAATTCTTGTCGCATTTTGGAGTCCAGATGAATTTCTTTTTGGCATTACCTTTGGCTAGGTCATTGATTGGTGCAGTGAGCTTTCTGCAGCCTTTGATGTATTTCCTTAGGTAAGCTACCATACCAAGAAAGCATCTTACTTGTTTCACAGAGGTGGGGCGTTGCATGTTATTTATGGCTTTTATTTTATCTGGGTCTGCTTTGATGCCACTGGCAGAGACAATGTGGCCCAACAACAGGAGTTCCTTTTCCATAAATTGGCACTTACTAGGCTTAGTGTATAGCTTGTGCTTTGCAAGTCAATCAAGTGTCTTGCGGACATGTGTGAGGTGTTCCTCTTTTGTTTTTGAAAATATGATGATGTTGTTGAGGTAACATAATGTGTTTGAGAGTCTGTTTAGCGCCTGGTTCATCATGGTGACAAATGTTGCTGGGGTTTTTTTCATCCCAAATACATTAATTTACATTCAAACGTCCCAAATTGTGTGCAAAACGCGGTCTTTGGTATGTCTTTCTCTTTAACTTCAACTTGGTTATAACCAGATGTGAGGTCAATTTTTGAGAAATTTTTGCTCCAGAGAGCCTTGTGAATAGGTCTTCTATGAGAGGAAGTGGGTATTTATTTTTTACTGTACTTGTGTTTAGTGCTCTGTAGTCACTAACTAAGTGAAGAGATCCTTCTTTCTTCTTTACAAAGAAAACCGCTGCCCCCCACGGGGATTCAGACGGACAAATGAATCCTTTGGCTAGATTGTCCTCAATGTGGGCTTTAAGTGTTTGGGTCTCCATGGGAGAGAGTCTGTAGAGGGGTACAGTTTTGGGCATGACTTTGCATAAGTTGATGCCACATTTGACCTCTTGTTTGGGGGGTATCTCTGTGAGTTCTTCCTTGAATACATGAGTGTATTTATTTAGGAGTGCCGCAAGTTCTGGGTATTGGATTTTTTGTGTTTGTATATTATTAAATTTGCAGTACCTCATTATGTGGAGGGTACTATCTTTGGTTAGATGTTCAGAGTCATCTTGATTTATGACTTGAAAAATATTGTGTCTCTTAGAATGAGGCTGTTAGGTTCTTTGAGAATGTTGAAATTGACTCCATTGCCTTTGATGGACATGGTTTTTGTTTTCTAACATACGCTGGGATTCACTCAGGTGAACCAGTCCATTCCTGCTACAATTTTGTAGCTTATGTTGTTTATGACAAGTCCTTTGATGGACGTTTGTATTCCTTGGAGGTCAATTCTGAAGGATATTGTTTTGCCTTTGAGCAGAACTTTTGACTTGTCTGCCATTCTAGTGTATTTGAAGTTGGATTTGACAACTGGTATTTTGTACTTGTGTTGAGAGTGTATGTACAATTATTCCGGCTATTGCCATCACACCTAACATCCAGTCATCACCCAATTTGGTGCCTTTTCAATATACCATTCAACATACCAAAAATGGCACCAAACCAATATCACATGACTGTCCAGGTATCCAGCAACTCAAACCCATCCAGCACATGACCAGCCCCTTGGTTTGATCCAACTAAATCCCTGCCACAGCTAAAACCATATAAGTCTAAAGTATTATCCAATAAAAGATACTTCTTCTCTTCCTACTTTTATATTTGAAGCTAGCCCAAAAGGCGCTCCTTATCACTGGTAGCACTACGGTTTTTGACCACACCAATGAAAGAGAAAATGACTGAACAGAATCTGCCCACCTTTGCCCACGTACTCAACCAGGCCACATCCCAGGATACCTGGAAAACGTACTTCCATACCCACGACATTGATGAAGATATTCCTAGTGGATGCACTGTATTTGAAGGACTGGTCATGCCCAAAGCATGTGCCAAGATAATTCAATACAGTTGCTCTCTATAACCACAAACAAATGCACAACCACCTATCACAGGTGAAGTTACCAACACCAAGCACATTGGTATTGACAAGTTCTTTGGTAAAAACAAAGAAAACGTCATTAACTGGCTATACCACACAGCCGCCAAACTCTGCGCCAGCCGCATCCCCCACAAAAAATGGGTCCAGGAAGCCAGCAAGCGCCTATACAAGGCTGCAGCTAACTGGTTTGCCACCTGGGTTGGCTCACAAACCAGCAACCAGCTTGACAACTGGGAAGAGTTCAAAGCCAACATCACCCAAAATTTCCGCGCCACTGAATCTCTCCAAGACATTGCAATACAGCTCAGTGATCTTCCTCAGAAGACCACTATTGCAGCTTACACCAACTAATTTGAGGAAATACGCCAAAAAATTCAAAACCCAGCACAAGCTGACAATTTATAAACTAGAGCCTCATTCATCAATAGAATGAAACCCTCTGTTGCTGCCCTCATCTTCCCAGAGGCTAACACCTCCATGCCTGCGCTCATTGCTGAAGCCAAGCGCGCTGAAAAACGTGCAAACATGAAATATGCTGCACGCAACAACAATCACTCCTCAAACGGCAATGGCAGAGAAAACTACAATGGCAATAAATGATAAAATACCAATCATAGCAACAACAACTCCAATTTTTACAATGGCAATTGCAGCCAAAGCGCAAACTGCTCCTGTCCCAAGAAAGAGGACACCGCCAAAGTTAACAACGCTGAAGTAGCAACCCGCTACAAATCTGACCCCACATTCTCTGACCTCAAAGGTCTCAAAACAGAGGAACAGGGAAAATAGTAGGGGTAACAGGCTTAAGTGCCCCTGTCTCCCCCCAACTTGACAAAAAACTGTACCAAGGCACAAACTTTGCTGCTTGCATCCCATGTGTCCCACAATCCTCCGTTTTTATGAACGTAAAAATTAAAGATTGCTCACAACTTTTTGTCTACCCATGCACTTACAAATCTCATACACATAAAATTTTATTTGACTCTGGTGCACAACACACTATGGTTAGCAAATCTTTTGTAACCAAGTACAAAATACCAGTTGTCAAATCCAACTTCAAATACGCTAGAATGGCAGACAAGTCATAAGTTCTGCTCAAAGTCAAAACAATGTCCTTCAGAATTGACCTCCAAGGCATACAAACGTCCATCAAAGGACTTGTCATGAACAAAATAAGCTACAAAATTGTAGCAGGCATGGACTGGTTCACCCAAGTGAATCTCAGCATATGTTGGAAAACAAAAACCATGTCCATCAAACACAATGAAGTCAATTTCAACATTCTCAAAGAACCTAACAACCTCATTCTAAGAGACACAATATTTGTTCAAGTCATAAATCAAGATGACTCTGAACACCTAACCAAAGACAGTACCCTCTACATAATGAGGTACTCCAAATTTAATAATATACAAACACAAAAGATCCAATGCCCAGAACTTGTGGCACTCCTAAACAAATACACTCATGTATTCAAGGAAGAACTCACAGAGTTACCCCCCAAACAAGAGGTCAAATGTGGCATCAACTTATGCAAAGTCATGCCCAAAACTGTACCCCTCTACAGACTCTCTCCCATGGAGACCCAAACACTTAAAGCCCACATTGAGGACAATCTAGCCAAAGGATTCATCCATCCGTCTGAATTCCTGTGGGGGCAGCGGTTTTCTTTGTAAAGAAGAAAGAAGGATCTCTTTGCTTAGTTACTGACTACAGAGCACTAAACGCAAGTACAGTAAAAATAAATACCCACTCCCCTCATAGAAGACCTATTCACAAGGCTCTCTGGAGAAAAACTTTTCTCGAAAATTGATCTCACATCTGGTTATAACCAAGTTGAAGTTAAAGAGAAAGACCTACCAAAGACCGCGTTTTGCACGCAATTTGGGACGTTTGAATGTAAATTAATGTATTTGGGATGACAAACACCCCAGCAACATTTGTCACCATGATGAACCAGGCGCTAAACAGACTCTCAAACACATTATGTTACCTCAACAACATCATCATATTTTCAAAAACAAAAGAGGAACACCTCACGCACGTCTGCAAGACACTTGATCAACTTGCAAAGCACAAGCTATACACTAAGCCTAGTAAGTTCCAATTTATGGAAAAGGAACTCCTGTTCTTGGGCCACATTGTCTCTGCCAGTGGCATCGAAGCAGACCCAGATAAAATAAAAGCCATAAATAACATGCAACGCCCCACCTCTGTGAAACAAGTAAGATGCTTTCTTGGTATGGTAGCTTACATAAGTAAATACATCAAAGACTTCAGAAAGCTCACCGCACCAATCAATGACCTAACAAAAGGTAATGCCAAAAAGAAATTCATCTGGACTCCAAAATGCAACAAGAACTTCCAGCTATTAAAACAAGCTTTGATCAAAGCACCAATCTCGCAATACCCTAATAACAACAGGTGTTATGAGCTTGAGTCAGACGCTAGTGACACCACCATTGGTGCAGTCCTACACATTTGCCAGCCAGGGCAGCAAGATTTCCTGTCGGTATTTTATGAAAGCAGAAAGCTACCAAACACTGAGCAAAGGTACCCAATACACAATAAAGAATTGCTAGCAATATATTACGCATACAAGAAATGGAGATGTTATCTTGAAGGACACTTAAATGTCCAAGTGCTAACTGACCACAAATCCTTAATCTATTTCAAAACTCAGAACGCACTTGCACTTTGCCAAGCCAAATGAATGTCCTTGCTGGAACAGCTTAACCTGGACATCCAATACAAAAAGGGGGCAGAGCTGGTCACATCCAATGCTCTCTCTAGGCTATGCCAGCCAAGAGAGCATCACCCTGACCACCTGGACCCTGACTGGCCCAACCTATACAGCACTGAGTACAAGACAAAAGGAAAGAATCCCTCCACACACCAACTAACCCATGATACACTAGTAAGGAATGAAAAAAATTTCCACATATCAAATGGCACAGTATACCAAATCATCAAGGATAAACACATTCCATACATTCCACTTGCACAAAGAGTCAACACTATACTAAGGCACCACTGTCTTCTAAGACACACAAAGGCTAACAACCTATATCTCACATTAAAAGAGATAGTATGGTGGCCCAACCTGAAGCAAGACATAATTGATGTTCTAAAGAAGTTTAAAGTGTGTGAAAAATATGCCAGCACCAAGGCGCCACAGCCAACAGTCAACCCAGTACCTGACCCCAAACCATTTAAGGTTTGGGGACTGGACTAAGTGTGACCCTTCCCGGAAACCAAAACAAATCAACGTTTCCTAATTGTAGCCATCAACTTTGCCACATGTTGGCCCATCTGCTGGGCAACAAAAGATCACAAGGCGGAAACAATAAATTGATTCATCAATAAAGAAATCTAGCATACTACGGCACTCCAGACTACATCATAACAGATGGAGCAAAAGAGATAACAGGCCACAAAGTGAACAACAATCTAGAAACAAAGAACATCAAACACTCCACAACCTTGCCCTACAGGCCACAGGCCAACAGCAGAGTTGAACAACTGAATGGCAGCCTTATCAGAGCCCTGGAGAAAATAATGGATGACAAATCCAAAGACACATGGCCACTCTATGTGAAACATGTATTACTAGTATCCCGGGTTTGTACCAATCAAGGGACAGGCTACTCACTGTTTGAACCAACATACAGGTATAAGCCATAAATAGTCACCTGCAATAACCAACTGTATGTGAAGATCCCCAAGGGAAACCTCCCACAGTAGAACAGAAACCAGCTCTACTACACATACGCCTCAAAGCCAAACTGGCAGAAACAAAAAGACTCAAAGCCCAAAAGGTAACCTCAACAGAGGACCCACTTCCCATCAACTCCCCCGTCTGGGTCCTAGCTGGGAACAGAAAGAAGCTAGACTCAGTACACAGAGGACCAGGAAGAATCATCATATACCGACCAGACAGGAACACCTACCTGGTTAAGTTCCAGGGTGCCAAAGAGCCCATCACCAAAAAGTATCACGGATCTTGCCTCCGCCCTAGCAAAGGGGAACACTTGACCCAGTTGGTGCCCACTAATAAACAACTCCAGGAGCATCAGGCAGCAGCTGTCAAGACAAAGCCCCCTCCTGATGTGCCCAAGTAACCCCCTTAAGGGAGGGGTGTGTCAAGGGTCTGGATGTACAAGTATTCTGGCTATTGCCATCACACCTAACATCCAGTCATCGCCTGATTTGGTGCCTTTCCAATATACCATTTGACATACCAAAAATGGCACCAAACCAATATCACATGACTGTCCAGGTATCCAGCAACTCAAACCTATCTAGCACATGACCAGCCCCTTTTTTTGATCCAATTAAATCCTGCCACAGCTAAAGCTATATAAGTCTAAAGTATTATCCAATAAAAGATACTTCTTCTCTTCCTACTTTTATACTTGAAGCGTCCCCAAAAGGCGCTCCTTATCACTTGGTTACAAAAGGTTTGCTAACCATAGTGTGTTGTTCACCAGAGTCAATTAATTTTTATGTGTATGAGCTTTTTAAGTGCATTGATAGACAAGAAGTTGTGAGTGATCATTAATTTAATGTTCATAAAAATAGAGGATTGCGGGACACGTGGGATGCAAGCAGCAAAGTTCCTGCCTTGGTACAGTTTTTTGTCAAGTTGGGGGGAGACAGGGGCACTTAATCCTGTTCCCCCTCCTCTTTTCCCTGTTTCTCTGTTTTGAGACTTTCAAGGTCAGAGAATTTGGGGTCAGATTCATAGTGGGTTGTTACTTCAGCATTGTTAACTTTGGTGGTGCCCTCTTTCTTAGGACGGGAGCGGTTTGCGCGTTGGCTACAATTGCCATTGTTACAATTGGAGTTTCTGTTGCTATGATTGGGATTTTGGTGCTTATTGCCATTGGTGTTTTCTCTGCTGTTGCTGTTTGAGGCGTGGTTGCTGTTGCGTGCAGCATATTCCATGTTGACGTGTTTTTCAGCGTGCTTGGCTTCAGCAATGAGTGCGGGTATGGAGGTATTTGCTTCTGTGTGGATGAGGGCAGCAACAGAGGGTTTCATTCTGTTGATGAATGATGCTCTGGTGTGTACGTTATCAGCTTGTGCTGGGTTTTGAATTTTACGGTGTATTTCCTCAAATTTGTTGGTGTAAGCTGCAATAGTGGTCTTCTGAGGAAGATCACTGAGCTGTATTGCAATTTTTGAAGAGATTCAGTGACACGGAAATTGTGGGTGATGTTGGCTTTGAACTCTTCCCAGTTGTCAAGCTGGTTGTTGGTTTGTGAGCCAACCCAGGTGGCAAACCAGTTAGCTGCAGCCTCGTATAGGCGCTTGCTGGCTTCCTGGACCCTCTTTTTTGTGGGGGATGCAGCTGGCGTGGAGTTTGCCGGCTGTGTGGTCTAGCCAGTTAATGATGTTTTCTTTGTTTTTACCAAAGAAATTGTCAATACCAATGTGTATTTGGTGTTGGTAACTTCACCTGTGATAGGTGTTTGTGCGTTTGTTTGTGGTTATAGAGAGTGACTGTATTGAATTATCTTGGTGCATGCTTTGGGCATGACCAGACCTTTGATTATGGTGCATCACTAAGAATATCTTCATCAATGTTGTGGGCGCGGAAGTACGTTTTCCAGGTATCTTGGGATGTTGCCTGGTTGAGTACGTGGGCAAAGATGGGCGGGTTCTGTTCAGTCATTTTCTCTTTCATCAATGTGGTCAAAAACTGTAGTGCTACCAGTGATAAGGAGCGTCTTTTGGGAAAGCTTTGAATATAAAAGTAGGAAGAGAAGAAGTATCTTTTATTGGATAATACTTTAGACTTATATGGTTTTAGCTGTGGCGGGGATTTAGTTGGATCAAACCAAGGGGCTGGTCATGTGCTGGATGGGTTCGAGTCACTAGATACCTGGACAGTCATGTGATATTGGTTTGGTGCCATTTTTGGTATATCAAATGGTATATTGGAAAGGCACCAAATTGGGCAATGACTGGATGTTGGGTGTGATGGCAATAGCCGGAATACTTTACATCCAGACCCTTGACATTAACATAATCAATTAGTGTGCTTATTTTTAGAAAGTCCCTGTCTCGCTCAGAATGAGCTATCTTAAAATCCTTGAGTTTAGTGGTTAAGAAACAATCTTACCAGAACAACAGAGTCAGACATTGCCTGAAAAGCTGAGACAGCACTCATTATAACTAGATACCCATAAACACTGGTAAAAGAAGTTATAGCCACACACAAGGTGGTTAATCCTTACTGTAGTGTTGCAAATTGAGTGGTGGGAGTTGCTACTTGTGAGTCAGGATAGACAGGGAATTCTTGGAAATATTGGCTGCTGTTGGTGATTCTACCTCACTAGCAATATCAAACAACTTCTTTTCTCTTTCAAATAGGCCCTCTGATCAAGACAAGGGAGAGCCATAGGGCTAGGTCTGAACAGCTCATCTATACCAGGCCATAATCCATACACTGTTGCTATATAAAAGGCTCAACCTTGCTCAAGTATCTCATAAACCTTGCCACTTCTGATTCTCAGAAGATCCACAGATTGTTTCAGCTGGCTATCAGCATGAGTAAAAACTTATCAAGTTGTCCTAATACCCGTATACAGTTGGTCATTTGGGCGGCAATGGTTTATTAGGCTTGAGTTTTACAGGGCTGCTGGAGTTGGGGTAATTCCTGAAGGTGTTTACAGACATATTCTGGATGTTAAAATTTAGAGAAATTCCTTAAAGCTAATCATACAAGCTTGGGATGTGGTTGAGTCCCATTGATTATCTGATATCAAGTTGAAGAGGGTGAGAGCAGATTGCTGATGGCCTGAAAACAGGTCCTGATTACTAGCCATAGCAGCAAAGAGAACAGAGAGCTTATAAAAGTTCAGCTCAATGATATCAGGTGATGGATCAGAGCTGGCTGGATTTGGGATGAAACTTGATAGCTTGTTGAGCTAGCAGAGGTACAAGTATCAATAGACTGGTAGTGGAATATTATCATGTTATAATGTTTTATGGGTCAAAGATTATTTGGATACCATTGCTATTACAGGTGAGAGCAGTCCCTTCTCTGGCTAGCAAGAGGACTGTGGCAGTTGTTTGATCTTTTTTAAAACTCATATAGGATAAGAGATGAGACAAGGACTAGTAGTCATATTGAGGAAGGGGATAAACTATGCAGTTCTATAATGTCTTCTTTGATATATGAACTCACCACTTCAGGTGAGGAGGGATCACAGACTGAAGCATAAGAGGGACCAGAAAAAGTAGTGTTGGAAGAGTAAACAATAGGTTTACAGCCCCTGTAGTGAGCACCATTTTTGTTGTGTTCAACTTTAGGCTTGGCTAAAGGGCATATCAGAAAGATTCTAGTCTTAGAACTGGATTTGTACTAATCCTGGGATTATTCTTCAGGGATGACTAGGGGTGAAATACCTTAAGACCCGGACATTTTTATTATGATGAAAGTCTTCCCTTGGAAGTGGTCAAGAAAAATGCTGGAGCCAAAGTAAACACAAAAATAGTGACTAACTTGCTCATATTTTATTTGGGAAAGATGTTTAAGTAGCGGTTGGGATGGCTACAAAACGGTAGATGGATGGGAGGATAATTAGCCACTAACACAAGTAGAATATAGATCACTTGCCATACCAGATGCAAGGAAATTGGTTGCACTTCTTTTAAGGGAAGTGCAACCTCTCAAGGCAAAAGGGAAGAAGTGAGCTCTTTGCTACTGAGCTTGGATTTTGAATCCCATAAAGGGCACATCAAAAGCATCTAAATGTAGACATTCACAACAATCATGGTAGCTGATTCAGTTTAAAAATTGATTCTTTGGTTGCAAGGTATGCTTCAAAGCCCAATTTAGCAGCTGTTTGCAAAATTACTGGCTTAAAATCAGTGTTGACTTGAAGTCTAAAGACAAGCTGGTATCAGAGTTTTCGCCGGCAGGCGATTTTAAAAATGGATTTTATTGAAGCCATGTGATGATTTAAAAAGGAAGAAACATGGCGGAGTTTTCATTGAGGGAAGACTCAAATTCGTAGTCCCGGGGAATCTGCTGGTTGGACTTGATACACTGAAGACATTCCAGGTATCGCTCCTTACTAGGAGGTTCTAGTGGCTTTGGCACGATGCCGTGGCGAGGGGGAAGCAGGTTCAATCTAAGTGACTCGCCACCTTGCGCAACAATAAGGCTTTCATGGTACAACTCAGTGATCCGATTGAAGGGAAATGATGTTGGAACTTTTGTTATGATTTGCTCTATATTGTCACGGGTAGTGGGGTTAAGCGATAATATATACCGGGGAAGGTTGAAAGAAACAGCATCTCCTAGATGACCATTAGCCATGGCCGCTGGCATTAACATGACACTATGGTTATTGGCGGCAAGAGTATTGAAAGCATTGAAGCTATTAGGAATTGAGTGGGATAGCAAAATGATCCGAGACTTCTCTAGAGCTCTTGATTTAAGGAACCGCTCAAGGATATTATTGAAGTTGGGGAGTTCAGAAACATAGCGCTCGCTTTCAAAAAATACAAAGCCGTCACCACAGATCGCAAGAAATAACGAAAAAAAGGCTCGAGAACCAATACCGTTGCCATCGGGATACTTCTCAACCGCTTTACCAAACGACTTGACATGGATTTCAACGAGATAGTAAGAGACAAATATGACTCCAGTCGACTTGGTACCAGAATCGTTCTGAAGAAATTTCTTAACGGCTTCCCTTTCTAAAGGATTGGGCAGTAAGCCACGTTCAACGGGGTTTTGCTCCTGAAACTTGAACCCAATACTTAAGCCTTCGCGCATTCCAGATACGGTGCGCTCGGAGATGGAATATCCAGAGCACCCAAGCAGACGATGAAGATCTCGGACTCCTAGGCCTGGGTTGAAGTCCAAATATTTTTTGACCAAATTCACCATATCTCCCTTGTAAGGATTAACCCGTTTATCTTTTGTCTCTGCCTCGGCTATCAAGGCTTTTTTGCCCCAAGTTTTCTGGATAATAGAGTACACGGTTTGACGGGCGATCTTTAAAGATTTGGATATTTGAAGGTTTGTTTCGCCGTCGGCATGCTTAGCCAGCACAAGCTGGCGAAGGTCGTCAGACACACGATACCTTTTAGGAGTATCCTTCTTGTTTTCGACCTTTATCTTTATTGGTATAGTTGGGACACTGTGATGAGACAACTGATCTTGGGAGCTTTGCCAAGTGTAAAAGCTAGAGCCCTGGGTAGTTATACCTGAGGCTTGCGCAGTTGATTGCTGAAAACTCATCCTGGATTCATTGTTAAAAGTTTTAAGTAAAATATTTACCTTGACTACCTCGACACTTGCTGGGTGAAATATTAAAAAGCTACGAAATAAAAACTTAACTGGACGAAAATACGCTTGTATGCCGACTAGGTGGCTGCAAATCGCCACCAACCATTACCAAGCGACCTTTAAACCAAGCCATTGTTTTGCACATGTGTGCCCTACGTCATAAATATTATTGATCTCTTACATTGTATAAAATTGATGGAATTCGACTTTTCTTATATCATATTACACTTTAGCTTAGGAATTGCATAGATAGCTCCTTCTCTACATCAGACTGCTCTTTATTTAGGCAACCAACACTTAAGACTGAAAATATATAAACTTATCAGAAGCAACTCTAATCCATCCAAACCACTTCCAAATCAAAGTTCATACTAATCTTAAAATGTCAGTTTATCTTCAAATTACATCTCAGAATATCCTGACAGAAAAAAGATTCGATAAAGGCCTTGACCTGTTGACATTCAAGGTAAGTTCTTTAAGCATTTCCTTTATCCCCAAACCTCACTGATCTGTCAAAGAAGCAACATTTACCTGAAATAAAGCGAGACACCTTTCACCTATATTGGGCCGTTATAGCGCTAAAGATCTTTGATGGTGATATTTTTAAGATAACGAATCTCGTGAAAATTTTATAGCCGGTTTTATCTTGTTAAGACTTATCAGAATTCTGGTAATCTTATGTTTTAATTTTTCTAGTGCTAGTTTTTGGATCTTTCAAGAGGTTTAGTTCACGTATTAAGGGAATTCTCGAATAGCTTTTTAAGCCTTGCCTTTAATAGATTTTATTAAGACTTCAAACAGAAGAGTAAACAACAGGCGTATACAAGTAAGCATTCAAAAAGATTCAAGTAATATGAGATCAATTCGCTAGTTAAGTTGAAGGTTTCAAGTAGCGGACGTTAAGGTTAGGCGCCAATGAGATGTTTGGCTAGCAAAGTCCAGAAACAAGCAATCGCTAGCATAAATATTTTCAAACCATTCTGAGGATGATTAGTCGAAAAAGGCTTTGGAAAATAAAGTAGCTTATCGTTGACGTAGCAAGTATCCATGAAAACCATATTTTACTATGTGATTTTATTCAAATATTTAAAAGAAGACGTCAAAGCTTGAGCTAAACTTGAATGATAGGAAAAATTAGAGCCCATCACTGGAATTCCGGCTGGGCAACAAGTATTAACGTTATATCGAGGTGAAAGCCCTATCCAGCAGCTTGCACCCTTCCCAGGCCATTCAGATGATTCCGTGATGCTGGGTGCTTTTCAAGTAGAAGATGGGAGCCGCATACATGTAAGGAGAGCGGGAATATTGTATAAATGCGTGTAGGTGACTGAACTATCAGGATCTACTCAAAGGCAAGTCCAGTATCAGGATGTTTCGCTAATTGAGAAATTCGAAATTTCTGAACAGGAATACGATCAGCGCCAAGGTATACATCTACTATGCTGCTTATTGATCACCTTAGACTCCGTCAGAGCATTTAAGCAGCGCAATCAGCTGGGAAGATTTGCCCCTGAAGCAATTGCTGCAAAGGAAGCCTATAGTCCACTTGGAAATGACTCAGCTGCCCCTCCTTCTGGAATTAGCATTGGCGATAGATGTCAGGTTTCTCCACCGCCAGGACATTCTAGCATGGATGCTCTTTTCCATCGCGGCACAGTCCGGTACATTGGCCTGACTGGCTTTCAACCTGGCTATTGGATTGGTATAGAATATGATGAGCCATATGGAAAAAACAATGGAAGGTATGCATCATTAAAACTTGTTAGCTAACCCAACAGTGTCAATGGAGAATATTACTTTTCTTGCCAACCCAAGTATGGAGTCTTTGTAAGACCAGACAGAATTCAAGTAGGAGATTTTCCACCCGAGTCTCTCGATTTGGATGAGCTTTGACTTGTCTATTTCCACACATTAAATCAAAAGTGCTTCCCAAACTGCACATCTTTAGACAATAGAAGCTGATCGCGAGTAAGATTTAATAACGTTACAGAAAATTAAGCTTCTAATTTGCTGGTTTTTGTGATGGGATATATTTTTAATAAAATATTTAAAATATAAGTTTAAAGTTTTGTTGAAAATAGAAAAGGCTCTTTATAGCTTAATTGTGTACCGCAAACTGACAGTGTAGATATATGGTACTGGCAACATTATCTTGGAAGCCAAGGGCTTCTCCTGATAATATGCTGGAGTTATATCACATCTTATTCTTGGCAGGCTCAGAGCTAATTGCCAAGTAAATTATTTCGCAACAGAGACCAATCCAGAGGCAGTAACATATTATGTCAAGTAATTTCCCTACAACCGATTTTAGCCAACTTTGATCCAGCTATGATTTCTCCATATGCAACTTTTTTAGCTTTACGTTAAATTAAACCCTTAAATAAAGCTCAGTTCTTAGACAAAGCTACAATCTACATATCTAATTATTTTCATTTTTTATTTATACAAGCTTGATGTTAATTTTTTACCGCTTTAAAGGCTAACTAACTTAAATTCCACTGTCAGAAATAAAATAAAACTGTTAAAGATTTGAAAAAATAGTTATTAGAGACAAAGCTACATTTACTTTGTATTATTGATCTCTTCATTACTGCAAATTTAAAAAATTACATATGAAGAAACTTATAGTTGGGTCAAAATCGTCTGAAACCCAATTGTAGAAAACCTAATTGGCCGAGTATATTCCTACCCCCAGTCAAAGATGTTGCAACATCTTTCCAGATGTATTGGAAGGTGTGAATTTCAGTAATTTCTTGAGGATGTCTTAAATCCCCACCTGATTTTTTCCTAAGGTAGTGTTAGGTACCAGGTGAAATAATAGCACCCACCTTATCTTCAACCTATTACTTTTCAAAGAGATGATGCTAATCAAAAACCCTCATCTGTAAGCAAAAATAACTCATCTGTAAACAAATTAAGCTCAGATGCAAACAAAATTAAAAACTAATGAGTTTATATTGATTGATAATAGATTTGGGCCCACTTTTACCTTGTTCTGAGATGATTTGATCTTGTTTACAGGTGAGTTATTTTCACTTACAGAGGAGTTTTTTTTGCTTAGCATAGTAGCTTTGAAAACTACTGTAACAGTTTTCTGAGGAATAAAGATCTAACATTATGGCATTATTTCTGGGATTAAGTATAAAACATATGTTCTAAATCTTAGAAATGATGTCATAATGCTGGATTTTGGTATCTCAGAAAAACCTTGTCAGAATACTATGGGTACTGAATAATACTTGTTATAGTTTCCTGGCTTTACAGAAGCAAGATTGAGTATAGCAGACTAATTTTGAGATATTTTGAGTTGCAATTTCTTTAACAATGTATGTGTTGTTTGTGTCAAAACAACAGGGTTGACCCCCAGTAAGGTTCCGCCCAAACAGTTCTGTGCCCCACAACCCAACTCCCCCATGACCCAAAGCCAACCGTGGAAGTAAACTCAAATTACTAAATCCAGCAAAAAGATCTAGTGATAATTCCAGTACAATGAAAAGCTCAGTTTGGCGTTTCACTCATTACAAGGATCACACAACCTCCTGTCTAATTGGCAACAGTGGTGAAATTGACTGTAGGGATGTAAAAGTGAGAATTCAAAAGTGAGAATCTAAAAGTGGCCATGTTGACACTTTTTAAATTTTCAAATGGCTTTTTATAATAAAGTAATTACTTTTTCTTGACTTTTTTAGTTGAGATAATGAATAAAAAGCATTTTATATGACCATAATAAATTTTAATTTCAGATGAGCTGTTTTAATTTAATTTTAAAATTTTAAAATTGTCGACTTGGCCACTTTTAGGTTCTCACTTTTGAATTCTCACTTTTACATCCCTACAGTCAATTTTGCTACTGTTGCTGTCTAATCCAAATGAGCGATCATCACAATTATGTTCTTGTTATCATGATTCACCCCAACTATAGAATATCCATATCTCAATAAAGATTATTATCTAGTTTTCAATTTTTTTCTTTGTAACTCTGCTAAAACAGCATAGTTACAACATTTGGGCTCACTTGTATAATGATACTGTGACCTTGATGACTGGACTGTGATTTTGATAAAAAAATCACTACTCATACTTTTTTACATACTTGAAATAGATTTTTGTTAGGATTAAAAAATTTTATTTACCTCCTTGCCTTTCTTTTTTATCTTAATTACATCTAGATCAGTTGACATATGGATAGTTAAGTTTATTTTTTCTTTATAATATTTAGATGTATTCTTTATTTTGGGGGTTATGGTTTATTTGCAGACAAATATAAACTATTATGGGCTTTAGTCTGTGTTTTGGTTTACTGTTATACAGAAAAAATTAGGCTGTTGATATCATGGTGTTTCATAGCTTGGTTTTGTTTGATAAGAGCTCAATTAAAATATTTATTTGGGAAATATTCATTATTTATTTGTCTTTTCTGTTATGAATAGTATGATTGACCAACTGCTTGTTGTATTTTGTCCTTTTTAATATAGGCTTTATTATCAACCCCTCACTGTTTCCTTCCACAGTTGTTAATGAAAAGTTTGATGTGAAAGAAATAGCAGGTTCTTACAAAGCCATGTCTAAGCAGTGTAGGATAAACACCCAAACCCACATATAATTGATAATTGATCACCAACAGGGCTTCATATGTCTTTTGGTGAACCTTTAAAAGGAGACACTGGGGTTTGATAAAAATACTTCAGCTAGCTAGAGTAGTCCCAGATAAATAGCATGCAACAAATTCAACAAGTCTTCATAATAGAACTTGGGACATTGGGGGCTGACAAGGGCTTCAGTTTTGATTTCCACTGTGAAAATTCCAGCATTGAGAGGAATGAGATAAGAAGTACTCAGGAGGGGACCATATTTTTTATTTGCAATACAATTTAGAATCAAATTCCAAAAGATATAGTGGAGCAGGCCAACTACTGAATAAATTGAGAAATAAGTTAAAATTAAGCAGATAGTTTTGTTTATTTGAGAATTTAGAAGGACTCAACTCTTAGGAGTTAAACAATAAGAAAATTCCAATATGCATCAAAATTCTTGACTCAGCAATGTTACCTGAATATGTAACTCCTAGAACATTTCATCATTCTAGTATGTAACAAGTCCAGTACACAAAAAACCCTTGGGTGTCTAACTTCTGATGACCCTTCTGATAAATGAGAGCATATCAAATGACCCTGAGATTATGTCTATTTATCAGTGTCAGTTTTTTATAGATATTTGGATTCTGATAATTAACTAGAGCTGCTATAACCTATTTTCAATTGTTGTTTTGATTTAAATCCTTCAAATCTAACTATTTTTGTAATGGTTTCTGGGATTTGTCAGCTTTTTGACAGAGACAGTTTATGCTTGGCATTAAAGAAACTACCCTGACAGTTAGGGCTTTTGAGCTTGAAATTTTTTTGTTAGGCAATAAAAAATTATTATTGTCATTGTGCTCTTTTGTGGCTTGGACCACAGGCCTTCTTTTAGTGCAACTAATTGTTGTAATGATGCTATGATTATTAATTAGGCACCGAATTCAATAGGATTTCTGAAAATAATGGTATCATTTTTTAAAAAGATTTTTCTAAATAACAAACAATCAATTTGCTAAATAGATGCACATTTTCAACTAGGGCAAGCGCCTAAAATCAAAGTGCAGAGATTGAAATCTCCAAATCAAGACATTTTTATCTCTGAACTTTTTTTCAATAAAAGTTTGGCCACAGATTTAATGTTTTCTTAAACTTGACTCTTTTAAATGGTTGTATTAGCAGTTAAAATCAAAAAGTCTAGTTTGAATTGCCAAAATTGACAAGCTTAAAAATACAACTTAACCTTATATAGCTATAAAAATAAAATTTATTCCCTCTTTGAATAAATGATGTTGCAGCCAAAATGATTACCTCAGTTGCTGCTTTATCTCAAAATACACAAGGGGTGCTCAGCAAGCTGCCCCATAACAGATATAATGACATGTTCTCTCTCAACTTCCTTGGATTGGCAGGATCCTGTATTTTTCTTATAAGTAAAAAATCTTATTGTGGTATAAATACCATACATGACCTTATCCAACCCATGTTTGAACCTTATTTGGATCACTGCCACTATCCCACTCCCTTAATGGCTCAATGCTTACTATTTTGGTATAAGAATTCACATTATTCTCAATAAATAACATCTTATTTCAAATTCTTTTGTTGGTTTTTTCTGGACTTTTGTCTTCCTCAAACCTAATAATGAGCTATAATTCGTTCAATTGAAACAAGTGGGTGGAATTATATTGTTAATTATTATGGATTATTTATTTTTATTTTTTCATGTGCAACTTCTTTAGGCTCTGAACTTGGTTTTGTTTGCCTATCTCAGCAGCTCTTAAAAGTACAGCACTTCTAAATGCATAATTGGCTTTGTGTGGATGCTTTGTTTGAAAGGCAAAATTTAGGGAGATGCCTCATACAGCTTGCTATTTTTTATGCTAAAAAGAAAAATTATGGGCAGGTTTTGTTTTTGGCTTTGTAAAATTTTAATACAGTAGTTTTCAAAGATATGGCGCCAAGTGAAAAAAAACTCATCTGTAAGCAAAATCAACCCATCTCAGAACAAAATTGAAGTGAACCTAAATATGTTGTTAATCGATATGAATTCAAATTTTTAACTTTCATTTGCATATGAGTTGATTTTGCTTACAGATGAGTTTTATTACTTAGCGTCATAGCTTGGAAAACTACTGTATAGATAAGTCAGTTTTAAACTAGGAATCATTAATGATGCCATGAATTAACCTTGAAAAGATATACAGTCTATATCACTGATTTAATTTTAAAGTATATATCATTGATTATCTATTTTTAGGGTTGGGTTTCAGGGATGGCGATGTAGCCATTTTTGAATAAGTCGGTCTTGAAAGGGGAAGGAAGCAGATTCTCGAAATTCACAATGTTAGCAAGGACTTCTGTGATGTAAGCTTTGGGGTAGGATAGACCAATGACACTATCATCCAGAGTCCATGACTCCACCAAGCTTCTCTCGGTGGATTTTGAAACTTCCAAGTATTTGATATAAACAGAGTGTGAGAGTTGGCGAGGCTGGAAGGCCTGGTCTTCAGACGATTGGTGCTTCCAATAATAGTTGTCCCAGTTTACAACCATTAGCTAGACAATGAAGTCAGAGTCGCATACTTTAACAAGGCGCTTACCAGCACTGTGGGCAGATTCGATTCCCAGATGTTCAGAACGAACCTTGACGCAGACCGATACCGATGCTTGCCAATCAAATCGGACAGGATTGTAGCGCTCCAGGGAAGGGTGCTTATTGGCTGCTTCTCAGGGCTAATCATATGAGTTGAAGTTGATGGAAATGCTTACGTAGAGTGCTGTGTAGCTATGGATAGCTTGTAAATCTTGGCGACTTCTTGGGGGGATGCAATGTTTACAGAAGTTACCATCTGAGAATCGGTCAATATTTCTCCTAAAGAGGCTTGGCAGGTTGGACAAAGGATCTATAACAATTGAGGTTTGTAACATTTGTTTAAAGAGATTGTATAACTACATATTCAACTAAGAATAAGGGCTACTTGCATGACATAAGAAGCTTTGAATTTTTATATGAAAATTAAGTAATTGGCAATATCTAAGACTTGAAAATTAAGAGGACGTCATTCATGGTACTTTATTTAATCAAACAACAAGAAGGAATCTTTGAACCAATGATAGATAGCCTAGAATAAATTTTAAATAATACACATACCTTCTTATCATCAGAGACGTTAGCAAGCCTTGATATATTCACCAAGAGGTAATTCGCTCCAACAAGAAGTGTAGATGGGTTAGGGCAAAAGAGCTTATAGAAGTGAGGAGTGTAGTCTTCACTGTGACAAACCCAACAGTCAACTAACTCCTCCCATCCCTCGTTTGGAAGATTGCGGAATCTGGTGAATAAAGGTTGCTTGGTTGCTGTACAAGCGTCACTTGCTACTGGAGTATCTTCTTTAGTGATAGATAAATTAGAAAACTCCAATGCAATTTCTTCTTCTGGCAGAAGAGCAGCGGTAATTGCAGCTTCAAGAATAGTTTTTTCATTCGCCTTTTCTACGCACTTTTCCTGGCTCGGGCTGGGAAGTAAAGATATATCTTCTTTGGGAAGATGTGTCAGAAAAGAAGACTGACATTTCAGGCAAAGAATACTTTCAACAGCTTGGAAATACTTTGCATCCCAAATCTGCCCTAATTTTTCATCAAGATCATCTAGATCCGTTTCGATCATATCAAAATTGATATTCTCTTTGTTGACCAACTTGAACCCCAAGGTAACCACCCGCCGGAAATTGGGCTCTGGCTTGGCTTTTTTCAGATTATCATCTAGGGTCAAGATACTAATCTCAAACGGCAAATCAAGTTGAAAAGTATTTAAATGTTCAGATGGCTTAGAAGTGGGTAAATTTTTCGCTTCTTGACTTGAAACTTCCAGTACAAGTATCACACTATTTTTAAATGAGTATAGTTTGATTGGAGCAAGATGGTGATCAGGTTTGGTTATTGGTGGGCTTGGCCGGAAATGAAACTTTAACTTTCCAACCTTTTTCAAAAGCTCAACCCGATCAACAAAGCTGCCTTTGGACATGATAAATAAAAATGCTATAAATATTAAGACAAGTTTTGGTACCAAGGCAAATTTAAGGAATATGAAGTGGGTTTTAAGAGACTGGAAGTTAAAGCCAAAATATACCCGCAAAGACATTTAAATAAGGATACCTGATAAAAGAAACCCGTGGGTCAACAAATAGATCAGTTCACAAATATGTTTTGATAAGAAGACTAAATTAAAAAGAACTATATAAAAGGAGCCTACTCCCAAAAATTTAAATTATAAAAAGTAACACCCTCTTCAAACTTGGTTTCTTCTAATAATGATTTATATGTTAAAAACAGTTGACTTAGACAGGATTACGTTACCGGCTCAATGGTTTAGTGGTATAATTCTCCCTTAGGGTGGGAGAGGTCCTGGGTTCGATTCCCAGTTGAGCCCGATCTTTTTGTTTTGTTAACCTGTGGATACAGTATTTTCTAAAAAGAGGGTGGGGTGAAAGAAGGGATACATTTTGAGATATTTAAAAGTATTTAGGATTAATAAGTAATTTTACAAAAAAAAAATAGATAAGTTTGTGGGTGATGTGGTTGTGTTTCAAGGTAATAAAAAAAGTTGGAAGTAATTTAAAACTGAATTGCAAGAATTTAAAATTATTTTGTGATCATTAAAGATTAAGCGATGTGAGTTAATGGTTTCTCATGTTTTTGAGTTATTTCTATAAGGATGGATTTGAAATGATAGACTTCGGTTAATAATGGTGAACCAATGTTAAATAATGGTATCATAGCTTAAAAATCAAATGTGGATATTTCACCTGGACAAAAAATGATGTCAATTTCAATAAAATAAATTATTACATAATCTAATATATAACAAACACTAACCATCTCAATGGTTCAAATAATAAAGCTATATCACAGTAGTTTTCACAGCTTTGGCACCAAGTAAAACCAACTCATCTGTAAGCTAAAACAACTCAGATGCAGACAAAATTAAAAAACAACAAATTTATATTGATTAGCAGGAGATTTGGGTTCACTTCTGTTTTGTTTTCATCTGAGTTATTTTTACTTACAGATGAGTTTTTTCTTAGCACCATAGCTTTGAAAACTACTGCATAGCTCCTGAAACAACTATTTAAACTCTCATCAGAGAAAATTTTCTCCCTTGATAATAGGGTTACATTTTCACTTATCTTTAGCCAATACACACCTGCTGACTGACTATGGGTAAAAAAACTGTAGTTCCTTCTGAAACAATTCACTTGATCAAAGTTGGGATAATAAATGATGAAAATTTTCTCCATTTTGTAAAGAAAAAACTTTATCAAGGGTCATAAATTGTCTTTATTAAGCTGTATAAATAAGAGGCTACTAGAAACATTTTATCTTTGCATGTTGTTATATTGTTCTGTTATTCAGCTATTATGTGGTTATTCAGGGTCTTGTTTACTGTATATTGATGTAAATATATTATCACTTTCTTTATAGATAAACACTGCTTCAGTATCTGTGTGATCCTGTCTCATTTCCTGTTTTCTTGATCTAATATTTGATATATACCTCCTTGTTTCACCTATTTTCTTTTCAGAATTTTTTTCTCAGAGGCTCAATTAATTTTTTCTTTATCTTTCTATAATTTCAGAGATCCACTCATTGGGAAGCCTTTCTTCAATTGAATGAAGAAGGCCCTCAGGTTAAACTTAACTAACATGGACCCTAATGGAATCTCTATCATTAACATGTGTAAAAGATGTCCAACTAAGTGGAATCTCCCAAAAAAGGAGTGAGGGGATTTAAAAGATAGTAGACACTAGTGTATCCCAAGACCAGCCAAGAAGCCTTGTGATGGATAATAGAAGGGAACCGAGCTGTTTCTACATAGGGGGCATGGCAACAACATGGACCAAAACAATACCAAATGAAGTCTTCTTATTTATCTGAGAAAGTAGGTTCAGTAGTTTAGAAGTTACATTAGCTTGCTCATAACAAATTAACACACAAAAAGCCCAAACAATAATAATGAGCTTCATACTGTTGACGGAAAGCCTTATTTATCTACTAATCAAAGTTTTAGGAGTTTGAAAATATGGATTTATTGACTAAGATAGGAATAAAATCTGTTGAAGCAGCTTGGTCAGGATGGGGAGATCAGTTTAAATACAGAGTAAAATGAAGGATAGTCAGAGTGGTTACCAGAGGCTGCTATAATGATTGATTGTGAAGAATTGTCTTGCAGGACTTCAGCAAGCTGCAGCCTGCAAGACAGGAAGAAGCAAGGTTTTCTGGTGCTTGCAGGGTGCATTTGGGCTGATGGTTATATGTTTGGAAGGATTTCTTATTGGGATGAGAGTTATTTCCTTGGCTTGGGTGATATTTGACTTCTGGTTGGTTGTTTAGGGCAGCAGAAGCTGCAGTGGAGGCATTAGAGGATGTTTGGGGACTTTGATTGGTGGTTCTACACACTGGGGTGTTTTTGCTTATTTTATATTTTATATTAGAGCCCTTATGATCATCCTTGTTGTTGTCCTTGTTGTTGTCCAAACCCAAGATTATTGATTTTATAATAGGATTTATTAAGTTCAAAGGGGTTTCAAAACTGTTTTTGCATTCAGGTTTTGGTTTTGAGTGTATAAGTAAAGAGCCTTCATTTTTAAATTTTGAATGCAGATTTAACAGCTTGTTTTTAACTGTTTTCAAGGCTAAAATATCAAGTTCTGTATTTATGAAGAGATTGTCCTCTAAATCTTTTGTGTCAGACCCAATTAAAAAATTATTTTGTGTAGAAAAAATGAAATTTGTTTCATATAATAATAAAATTATCTTTCTGTCTTATCTTTCTCACATCCTATATTATTTCTGTTATTTTTTCCTTGCTATTTGGTTAATTTTCATGTTACAGTATTTTTAAAAGATATGTCACCAAGCAAAAATACTTCAGATTTAAACAAAATAGACTCAGGGTTAAGCAAACTCCAAGTTGGGCAGGTTTCAGATGTCAAATAATTTAAGTATTTCTGATGAACCGGTAAAATGTAAGCCAATAAATAAAATATCACTAACACAAAATACAAAATTATATCAAACATCAAACAGCATAGTTCAAAAGACAAGCAAAATGACCCGGCACATCAAGCAAAATAGATTGATACTGTTTCAGAATATAGTATAATCCTATCAGGATTCAGATGAGCCACCAACAGAAGGGCTAAAATGAAAAAATAGAGCAACCTAGAAGTGAGATTTCACAAACACAAAACAAAACAAAGCCATACAATATGTGTAGTATGTGCATCCTAAAATAGAAAATTAACAGTTTAACAGCCAATCAACAGCTATCTAATTTAGGAGCAGAGGGATCTTATTAATGTTCATGGCTCCTTATTTGTGTATAATGGGTTTAAGAACTTTCCAAATATGGACTTGTGATTACAATAAAGATCAGACCACAAAATTTTAAAACTTCTACTTTTAGTGATTTTTGATTGCTTTTATTTTAAGATAGGTTTTAACAACAGTGTCATTTTTGACGGTGCCCATGAACAAGGCAGCAGCTAAGACATCTTCAATAGAGATATGAATCAGTACCTGGAGGCCCCTGTCTACACCCAGATCTTTGATGTGGGTAACAAGGAAGCTGACCTGTACCTGTACCTGACCCCCGACCCCTATGGCTTTGACTTGTTCAGTAGTCACTTTGCGTCTAGCTATGCCCACGCTCCCGTACCCACCCCTGCACAAGCTGCTCATCAACCAACCAATCAGGATGACAACCTTGATTCAGAACAGCTTCCTGCCAGCAGTCAACCTGCAATCCCCTCAGCCAATCAGGCTTCAGCTTCTGCGGCCCAGCGCCTCAAACACAGAATAATCACTGCTCAGATTCTTGAGAAAGTTGTGGCACTCAATCAGTGTGGCCTGATCTGGGACTTGATTGCCAACCAATTGAAATTCACCCAAGCCACTTCCATGCAGGAATTTAATAACCTAATGAACAAGGGGAATTTAATTGGAAAGGCCAAGAAACAGAAGAAGGCATCTGAGTCCCAGATTGACAAAGTATATCCCATTATGCTTGATCTTTTGCAGCAGGACCCCAAGCTTTCCCTGAACCAAGTCTGTAAACAACTTGTGCACCATGACATGTTGGTTTCCAAGGATATGGTGCAGCTCTGGATATACAAGAAAGTGGCCTTGGGCTTAGTTTTGGTCAATTTTGCAGCAACCTATGAGATGACAGCAATGATATCCCATACAATCCTTTCATATAATCCACTCTGACCCAATGCTTGACAAGTTTGTTTGATGTTGTCATGTTCATTTTGTATTACAAATTGCCCATTCATTTTGAAAATTTGGGAAACAAGAAAAATCAAGTAAAACCAATGAAAAGAAGAAAGTCAAGAAGGGGACTTTCATTGGTGTGTTTCAGGATGTTTTGGCCAAGGGTTTTGTCTATTATCAGACAAACTCTGATGACACTAATGGTTATGAGTATAGCCAGATCCTTGGTGGATTACTTGCCTTCTGGAACAGCTCAAATTCCTCATATCAGGGTTTCTTGAGCCACTAGATGAAGAACAATTCCACGGCCCTCAAGAACATTCAAGAATGCTGGCACCAGGCCTCAATCTACCCAGACAGAGACGCAGGCAAGCATCTGGCTGATGTTGCATTCTTTAATCTTGGAAACACTGTCCAGGAGCACCACCCACAGACATTTAATGATCTTTACCTTGGTGTCCTTGACCACAGTTCTCTCTTTAGACAGCAGATGATGGCTGAATTGTTTGCTCAAATAGTGTTTCATGTGAATATGGACAGCTAATCACAAAAGGACAAGTGTCTCCCACCTTGGGCCACAGCTGTCTGTCAGCCAATCAAGCCAATGACAGACAAGAAATATAACAAGCTTATATGACAGTCATCATAGTTAATCCACCTGGTTTACCCCCACCATCAACTTCAACCTGTCAGCCCCACCATCCAGTCCCAGACCTCCCAAGCCAGCACTGCCTTGATGCCTTCATTCCTGCGGTATTTTGCCTAATAGAAATCACTCTTTCTGTCCCAAATAAAATTTTTGCTGCCAAACATTTTTAATTCATATAATTTAGTATCCAGACTTTCAATTGATTAATTTTCTCTTTGTTTTTATTTTGTTGTTTTATATATGTTTAGCTTTGATTTTATAAATTATCATATGTTTACTATGCTGTGTATCTAAATCCAGAACACAGTTATTTTCAACCTTTTAAACAGCCTCTTATTAAAGGATTAACAACAATTTAGTGATCAGCTAAATTTAAATTAGAAAATTATTTCTTTATTGTGTTTAGAAAAGTTGTTGCTGATCTGAATTCAAAACATTAATGATAAAATTTAGGCCAATCAGGAGCTATGTGAGAAAGTGGTTGTTGTGACATAAAGGGTCATTCAATAATTCTTTGATGAATTTGCACTAATTAATATGAGTGGCAAAACAACCAGCCAATCAGATTAATTAGCACACATACATCAAAGAATTATGGAATGACTCTTTATGTCACAACAATCACTTTCTCACATGGCTCCTTATTGGCTTAAATTTTATCATTAAGGGGTTGAATTCAGATCATCAACAACTTCTCTAAACACAATAAATATATAATTTCCTAATTTAAATTTAGCTGATCACCAAATAATTGTTGATTATTTCATAAGAAGCTGTTTAAAGAGTCAAGAACAATACAGAAATTATGGAAGCATGTTAAAAAACAAAGCAAAAAAACACATATTGGGATTATCTAGAAAATATACATAATAAGTAAAAAGATGTGATGTTGTAAGTAAATTGGAAAACAAACAAGGATAAATAAAAGTGCAATAATATCAGAATAACACAGAGTTTATTGGGGTGTAAGATATAAAAAATATGAAAAGGTCTGTAAAAATCAATGAGAGAACTTGAAAAGCTACTCAAAGACCTCAACTCTGCAATTACAGAGATCAAGGAAGTTGGTAAAAAATCAAAGCAAAGGTGAATTCTGCTGTCCTGACAGGAAAAGAGATTGACAAGGGGTCAGCCACAGCCTTGGTGGCCAAGATACTGGACACATCTAAGAATACCACTAAGCATCTTCTTAACGCCCAGAAGACTGCTGTGAAAAGCTTGAAGTTCAAGGCATTTACTCTTTCTGCGCTGTCTGTCTGGGTCAACAACCTGGAGATGTATGAACATCTCAACCTGTCAAGAGGGCCCAAAAAAGAAAGCTGTGATGCCTGCAGAGCTGATTGCACCAAAGATGACCTGCCCAGCAGAAGCAGCTGGCAACAAATCATGTGAAGAAGTTAGATAATAAAAACAATCAATATAAAATTTCATTTTGCTTACCTGTTTTTTATAGAAACTATTGATGATGTTGTTCAAAAAGTCCTGGTCCTGTATGCCTCTATCATTTTATATGCCAACTTTGCCAGCCATGTGGCCAGGCAGCTGGCCATGTTGCCTCCTGTTGTGCGCAAGCTCAAGGATCACATTCACAGTACCTTCCCAATGTCAAGAGACACACTTGCTGTGATGGAAATCAGGGGATAATAAGAAGCTGTCTCCATGTGATGGGGAATCACCCATCAAATCCACATAGAGTTAATGATTAACCACCAACACAGCTTTAAATACCGTTTTGTGAAATTTACAAATGAGATACTAGGGTTAAGTAAAATAATTAACCCCAACCAGAAAAGTCCTAGGTAAATGGACTGTGAGATAATCAGTGTGTCTTCAACATAAAATTTAGGACATTGGGATAGCATATGAGTTTCAGCTTTGACAGTAGGGGGAACAGCTCCAAGATTGGCAGGCATTGAATTAACATTTGGTGGCAACAACAACAAAGTACCAACAGCAGGCCCCCATCTTCCAGTAATAATCTGGCTAAGGATTAAATTGTAGGGAATGTAGCGCAATAATCCAACTACAGGATGTATTTTCAAAAGTAAATTTAGACCAGGGAATATGTGATTTTATGGAGTAAATTTTTGGGAGGACTCAACTCTTAAGAGTTGAAACAGTGAAAATTATTCAATATATATCAAAACTTGACTAAGCAATACCGCCTGGATCCTGGGCTCCTATTCCTTCCACATTGTCAAGTGAGTATCTAGTCCAGGTTGCAAAGAACCCTTGAGTGACCAATTTCTGATAGCCATGCTGATTAACAAGCTCATATCTGGTGACCCTTAAATTATGTCAATTTATAAACGTCAACTTAAAGGGGGGAATCAGATTTGATCAGCAAACCAGAGCAGCCATAACCCATTTCCAATCAACTGTTTGATTCAAATCTGTTAAATCAGTCAAGTTTTTTAAAGGTTTTTGGGCTTTCTGCGCTTTCCTACTTGGCCAAATAATCCCCGGCATTATGAAATTTACTGTGACATTACCCTTCATTTTAGCCCAGAGCACAATACCACCATCCAGAAGATGGGACAAGGAGAAGTTTTTGTGGGCGGGGGTAAGTTTCATCATGGCTAAGATAAGCTCAGGGTGACCAATGGCAATGGGGTTGCAATCATAGAACTCTTGGATAAGATCTGGAGAATTAGAGCAATCATAGTGGGGAACCCATGAGTTTTCAGAATCAGGATAACCCTTTCATGACACTAAATATTCCAAACAGTGGCAGTTCTTGCAGGAAGCCAGAATACAATTTAACTCATACTCAGGTTCACCTTCCACAAGAATGGGTTGGGAAGAAGGGATCTCAGTATCCTTAAAAGGAGTAAGTAAGCATTAGTGGAAAGTATGGAAAATCTTGAAAGCAGGAGGTAAATCTAGTCAATATGCAGAGGGACCAATTTGACGCTCAACTTTGAAGGGACCAACTTGCTTGGGACCTAATTTGCGGCAAGGAACCTTCAGTTTCATATTGCAAGCATCAACCATGACTAAATCACCTGGCCTATAAGTGGGACTTTCCTGGCGTGTGTGATCTGCATATTCCTTGTAAGTTGTCACAGCAGCAGCAAGAGTAACCTGGAGCTCCTGATGAACCTGCTTCAATGCAGCAGCCTGATCAGTTGCAGCTTCCACATTGCTAACCAAAAAAGGACCCATATTAGAAGAAGGGTTGTAACCCACATTGGCATAGAAGGGCGATACTTGAGTTGACGTGTGAGGGGCATTATTATACGTGAACTCTGCCATGGGTAGATTATCACACCAGTCATCTTGTCGTGCATTAGTGTAACAACATAGGTAGACCTCCAAACTTTGGTTTATCCTCTCTGTTTGTCCATCAAATTGGGGGTGAAAAGCCGTGGAACGACACAATTTGATACCCAGAATTCCAGTAAAAGCTTCCCAGAACTGAGCAATAAATTGGGGCCCAAAGTCACTCACAATCTCCATCAGAATGCCATGCAGGGAGAATATTCTATTCATAAATAACCTAGTTGTCTCTACTGAAGTAATTGTGGTTGAACAGGGAACAACATGTGCCATTTTTGTGAAGCAGTCAACTACCTTCATGATTGCATTGAACCTGTCAGAATTTGGAAGTTTTCTGATGAAATCCACTGACACCAACGTCCAAGGCCCTGCATCTGGTTGTAAAGGAACCAACAAACCAGTAGTCTTGTTCCTGCTTGCCTTAGACCAAACACATACCAAGCAGTCATAAACGTAAACCACCACCTTCACCATCAAACCTTTCCATGAAAACTGTCAGAAAATGAGCTCCACCATTTTGTTTTTCCCTGGGTGGCCTGCCATAGGACAGGTGTGATAGGCCTCCATGATTTTGTTCTGAATATTTCCCTCTGAGACCCACAAGCAACCTTGATGATATAGAATTGGTCCTATCTTGTGATAACCCTGTGGCTGGCCAACAGGATGTGCAATGCTAGTTCCAATAACCTATCATAACCTTTGGACAAAGGCTGCAAAAACTTAACTTTGGAATACAAGCCTAAGTCTGCACCCTTGGTTAAGGACATGGTGGCAAGTGTAGCAGTCAGAGGTAGTAAAAAAGGAACCACAGCCTTTTCTGGTATCATAGTATGCATATTGAACTTGATGTCCATACCAATCTCTGGAAGATGGGAAGGATTTCTGCTCAATGCATCTGCCAAATGATTATCAGCTCCCTTGATAAACTTGTAGCAGAACTTGTACCTTGTCAGATCACTGTGCCATCTGGATTGGCAACCTGAAAAAACCCTGAGTTGACAATAGTACAGGAGAGATTTATGGTCAGTTCTTACTACAAATAGATGACACGCCAACATGAGATGGTGATGCCAATGCTTTAAAGATTCCACAACTACCAACAATTCCTTGTTGTAAATCATGTAATTGCGTTCCCAAGCTTCCATTTTCCAGGAGAAGTACCCCACCGGTCTTTCAACACCATTGTTGGTAGTTTGTAACAACACACTGGCCATAACATATTTGGATGCATCTTTAGAGACCAAAAAGGAAGCTCTGGGTCTACATGTTGTAGAACTGGGGAGGACAACAGGAGAGCCTTGACTGCTGCAAATGATTCTGCGCACTTGGGTGTCCAGACCAAAGTTGTCTTCCCGCTTGCCAAATACAAGGGGGCAGCCACTTCTGACAAGTGAGGGGTAAATTTCTTCAAGAACATACAAGTACCCAAGAAACTAAAAAGTTGAGATATTGTCATAGGCGTAGCATACTCTCAAACCACTGCTTCTTTATAAGGGGCAATAGTGTAGCCATTCTCAAAGATAATGTTACCCAAAAAGGTAACCTTACATTTAAAGAATTCACACTTACTCCTTTTGATAATCAAATTGGCCTGAAGTATATACTCTACAACTGCTAACAGATGGGCTTTATGCAACTTCTCATCCAGAGAGAATACCAAGATGTTGTCCATGTACACAATAGTACATACACCTAAGAGATCTCCCAAGACTGAGTCAATCAACTGCTGAAAGAAAGCTGGGGCATTCTTCAATCCAAAAGGCATAACGCGGAACTGAAAGATACCTTTCTTTGTTCTGAACGCCGTCAACCACTCCATTTCCTCTGCAATTCTAATCTTATTGAATGCATTCAAGAGATCAAGTTTCAAGAATACCTTTGCCTTCTCAACACACCAAGAAATTTGTGCTTCAAGAGGTAAAGGGTAAGGATCAGGGATTGTGATGTTGTTCAAATTTTCATAGTCAACACAAGGTCTAAGAGACCCATCAGATTTTTGGAAAAACAACAACAGAGAAAAAATTGAAGAAGTCTTCTTGAAGATGTATCCCTTGGCCAAAATATCACAAGTCCACTCCTCCAAACATGCGTCCTCCTTTAAGGTCAAAGGGTAAATGAGAGACACAATACAAATCAGATCAACAGTAACCTTAAAGTCAAAGTTGAACTGAGTGTGTTTGGGAAGGACCTCACCCCTAGTGGCATCAAATGCTGTGGACCAGAATTGAAGGCATGCTGGTAAATCTAAACTTACGGGTTTAGGAACAGGAACCAACTTTATTGTCTGAGAAGACTGCTCTAACTCTGACATACCCAACAACGGAATACAGATGTATATACCCAAAGATTGGTCCACTTGCAGCTCATTTTCTTTTAACAAGGTTTATAAATTATGGTCCCTCCACCATCCCACTCCTAAGATAATAGGATACATAAGAGTAGAGAATATGTAGAACCTTGCGGTAAAGGATTGACCCACAACTAAAAATGTCACTGGCTTCTTAAGCTGGAAAGAGGGAAACGTTTGACAGTTTCTACCCCTAACCAGCATTCTAGGATGATACTTGAGTTGCAACAAGTCTGCAGTCTCAACACTCATGAAGTTCTTGGACGCACCAGTATCCAAAAAATGGCTGGCCAATAGATAGTTTGGCCATTATCAATGCTACCATAAAATAAGAAGTAACCAGAAGCAGATTTATTTGCTGAAAAAGTTGCAACCTCAACAGGATCTTGCTTCTCTTCAGGGGTATAAATAGCGGCTAAAGAGGCAAGATGCTCCTGAAAATATCTTTCAATCATTTTTTTGGACAGGTCCAGGGAGAACTGGGCAATCACAATAAATGGAAACAAGAGGCAACTCTTTGGACTTGACTACCAAAGACTTTGTGGGCACGACATGCTGGAGCATAACCGACAAACTCTCAGTGGCCAACACCACTGGCCTTTTGTCCACTTTGGCAGGTTTGTTCAAGATAGCCAATTGCAACTGAGAAGAAGACAATGGGTGCAATCACAACTCTGACTAGACAAAGCCATAACAGAGCAATTACCAGAAAACCAGGAGCAAGCAGCAGGTTTGGCTTCAGTCTTCATAGCCCCTTGTTTGAAAGTTGACAGATTTGAGACCAGAGAAAGAATTTGGCTTACCAGGGCCTCAGTTTTGGTTAACAGGGAATCCCAAAATGCCAGATCCTGGGCAGTCTGGTCAACTGCTAATTACAACGCTGAGAGTTTATTCACCTCAGGAACATCAATTGTATGGCAGTAGGCAAGAAACTGAGGAAGGAATACCAAAAGCAGAGTAGTACCCTGTTGGAAGGTGTACAACTTACAATAAACTTTGAGCTCCTCAATAGATACACACTAATTTTTTAACAGAGGGTACAGAGATGCACTTTCAGTTAAAACATGTGGATTGCGCTCCACTGCAGATAACAACCATTCTTGAGTATTCTCTGAAACCTTTGTCATCATATGGTAAACTTGCAATTTGTGACTAAGGCTAGAGCTGGAATAGATTGATAAAGCTGACAAAACTTCATGCAAAATCTCATTGGTAGGTGGAGCAGGGAAATAATCTGGACGCCAAAATAACATGGCACAACAGAAATAGGAAACATATAGTACAGTCTCAACAACTGCAACCAGAGATGGAAACCACAAATTAAAGAAGAGCCCAAACTGAAAACTCAGAAAAGAGCTGATGCAAATAAACATGGTAAATGCAGATATCTCAATGGAGCAGAAGAAAAGAAACATGAACTCATGACAAACTGCTTCCAAAAATTCAGATGTCAAAGAGTTGAGTAATGTGATGGAAATCACAGGATAATAAGAAGCTGTCTCCATGTGATGGGGAATCACCCATTAAATCCACATATAGTTAATGATTAACCACCAACACAGCTTTAAATACCGTTTTGTGAAATTTCCAAATGAGATACTAGGGTTAAGTAAAATAATTAATCCCAACCAGAAAAGTCCTAGGTAAATGGACTGTGAGATAATCAGAGTGTCTTCAGCATAAAATTCAGGACATTGGGATAGCATATGAGTTTCAGCTTTGAAAGTAGGGGGAACAGCTCTAAGATTGGTAGGCATTGAATTATTATTTGGTGGCAACAACAACAAAGTACCAACAACAGGCCCCCATCTTCCAGTAATAATCTGGCTAAGGATTAAATTTTAGGGAATGCAGCACAATAATCCAACTACAGGATGCATTTTCAAAAGTAAAGTTAGGCCAGGGAATATGTGATTTTATTGAGTAAATTTTTGGGAGGACTCAACTCTTAAGAGTTGAAGCAGTGAAAATTATTCAATATATATCAAAACTTGACTAAGCAATACTGCCTGGATCCTGGGCTCCTATTCCTTCCACATTGTCAAGTGAGTATCTAGTCCAGGTTGCAAAGAACCCTTGAGTGATCAATTTCTGACGGCCATGCTGATTAACAAACTCATATCTGGTGACCCTTAAATTATGTCAATTTATCAACGTCAACTTACAGGGGGGAATCAGATTTGACCGGCAAGCCAGAGCAGCTGTAACCCATTTCCAATCAACTGTTTGATTCAAATCTGTTAAATCAATCAGGTTTGTTAAAGGTTTTTGGGCTTTCCACGCTTTCCTACTTGGCCAAATAATCCCCAGCATTATGGAACTTACCGTGACACTTGTAGAGCTTACTCATGCCAATGGAACATCTGAGTGGGCAGTTGGAGCCTACAAGGATGCCCAAATGATCCGCTTGAACCTGGTGGTTATTGATGAAGTTTACAGTGTAATTTCATTGAGCTTGTTTGGGACACCCTGGTGATGCTCTCATTCAAGAACATACCAGAAATGAGCCAGTCTTATGGAGGCGCTTACTTCTGCTTCCTAGTGGAGCACACTATGCTATACCTGTTGAAGAACTTCAAAAACACGGTGTCAAAATTAGCTGTTGCAAATACAACAGCCATTAAGAAGATAAATATCCTCATGGCAGACTTTGGATTGGCTTGGAGAAGGGAAAAGACAGAGGTGTCTCTGGTCATAGAGACCATGTTTTGTAAAACCAAACACAAGGAAAAAATTAGTGCAGTGTACAATAAACTGTGTGAGTTTAAAGAGGTCTTTACTGGGCAAAGGCTCCATCTTATGGTTTACCTTAGGATTTTGTTCTACTTTGGGATGAGAGCCAGCGTCAAGAACCTAGACAGGGCCCTACTTGAAATTAATGAGGCCAAGCTCTTCATGGACAGGAAGAAGGTTTTCCCAGGATATGATTTTGTAGACCACATAATCCAGGACGCCCTGGTCCTGACTGGTATCTATGGGCTTGCAGCCCCACCAGAAAAGCTGCTGCTCTATTTTCACCTGACCCTACTGCCTTTCAACAGCAGGTTGGAGTATTTCAATCAGGGTGTATCCACTGTATATGGGGTGGTGGTGGAGGTTGTGCACCACCTTCATTGCCAGGTGGCTGCATACCAAAGAACCCACTACAGGTGCACTTAATAAAACCTCTTCCAATTAATATATATTACAATTTTAATTTTTATTATTATATTATAATTAATTTTTAAACAGCTTTTTTTATCATAGCAAACTATTAATAAAATAAAAAATCTTAAAGAAGGTATTTATACAGTTACAGTAATAATTATTAATAAAAAATCAACATATAACTTGCCTGCTTTACATTTTAATTTTTTAATTAGCTTTTTATATTTATTTTCTGGTAGTAACATGGTCATATATTCATTATGCTTTGGTAATAATTGTTTGGGATAGTCACCACAAATACAATGAAATGATTTAATTTACAAAACAAAATTTAAACTTCTGTGTTAATGGGGCCGCTTTATTTGATTGTGGGCTTGGCAACTTTTAAATATAAAATGAAGATTAATAGATTTAAACATAATAAATAAAAGATAAATGTGTAAAAAACACAGAAGAGTATTAATATAAGAAATATATAAACTTTTAAATTATTTGGCTGATTATCAAGGCACACAGGGATAAACAAATCAGCATGGGCATAAAGCTTAGCCATAATCTCTGCTGGAAGGGTGTGGATCACAGCATGCAGCCAATCAAATAAGCCCTCTGCCCCTGATGGAGCCCCTCACTCAACAACTTGCTTGGGCCACCCAAATACCTCTTCAATTGGGTTTAGTAATGGGGAATACACAGGGAGAAATAATATGTGCATATTTGATATGACCAATTATTGTGGGCCAACTGCCATGTCTGTCTCAATTGTTAGAAATTCTTCAAGAATATCTCCCACCTTATGAAGTCCAACATTATCTATTACATTAAAATTGATGAGCCCCAAGCTATTGCGCCTAAGATGCTCTTGAACTACTCAGATAAATGATAGAATGAACCTGATGTTGTGGGATCTCAAGACTATTTTATACATCTCAATCTCATTTGGACCAAGAAGAGCCACTATTGAATAGGCTGTGACGCATACTGAATCATGTCAAGATACTCTGTCTTTGGAACCTTTGAGGACATAGCCATAGCCATTGCACATAGACAAAGCAAACACAGATTTTTTAATATAGTAGAATTTGACTTTCCCTTTGCCCTTGAGCGCAGTGTACACCTTTGCATAATTTCTCCAGGTCACAGTATTAGAAGGGCTGTTTTGGTTGCAGAGATAAAATCCAAGTTTTTTCCACAAGAACTGCAGACTTTTGACCACACAATAATAAAAAAATTGAAGCCTCAATCCTGGAAGTGGATTTGATTATATACTGTATATTTTCCAGTTCAAGATGACAGTCTTATTTAATCCACTGACAGATGGCTCATTTGTGCTAATTGATGAGAAGGGTCAACAGGAACATGGATTTATCCGCTTTTAGAACTTGCTAAGTGTTGAGAAATTTATTAAATGTTTTACTGGCATATTTGGGATCCATCCCAACAAGAGCTGCAGCCTGCTTGGGATCACCAGATTTCTGTATCAGCTTGAGAAGGATAATGCACTTTATGTCATGGGCAGCCTTCCAAGTTGCCTTTTTGGGTATAGTTGAATCAGGCTCCTGACTGTGACTGGCACACAAGGCATAGGCACCTTGTTATAGAAGGATGTGACCTTCCTTAACACCTGCTGTCCCTTCACAGTTTTATAAACTCAGGCTCTTTGTTGTCATCTTGATCACCATTGCTTATATAGGGCTCATAGCTTGTGTCAAGCACCGGCTTAATCTTCTCTATCATGGCTGTTGGTACTGACTCCTGGTGATAAATGGGGGGAAATACAGAAAAAGTAAGCTCAACTCCCTGTTTCTAAATCTTTTAGATAAGACAACCTTGGTGTGCTTTCTGGATAGCTTTGTAACCCTTTCATTTATGCTCTGTGCCCTCACACCCTGTACAACTTGAACTGGTTATAAAAGTGCAACCTCAAAAATATTCTCTACTCTTTTGTCTCCTTCCTGAGTTGGCACTTGTGTTGTACTAACTCAATTTTTTGACCCACAGGGATGCCCCCAACCACAGCGCACATCAGCTGCAATGCCACTCTGTTGTTGTATTTGTTTCAGTTTACAGTGTAATAAAATACTAATTGAAACTCAATTAAGTTACACCCTAGTTTTTATTTTTGCTGTTTATCTGAATTTGATTATTTAATTAGAATTTACCCCCCAAACTAACCATTTTTAGATTTTTTATTTCTTAATTAGTTTTTTTTTGACTTTACAAAGCCCATTTTAGAATCACTGAATTAATTTCCACCCATTTCCCCCAGATTTCACGTCATATTTAAACACTCAGAAAAATATTTTTATAATTTATGTTTCAGATCCTGTGCCTCATTTTAGATAGCTAGGTATCATTCATGTTTAAAATTTTATTTCAAATAGCAGCTGAGTGGTTTTGCTTACATGTTGAGTTGTTATGGTGCTTTTTGGCTTGAGTTTTGACTCACCACACTTGAGTGTATTTCATCACCAATTCACAGAGTAAACATGTGTACAACAAAGGTCAATTCACACCATTTTGTTTGTTAATCCATATTTTTTGGTTTTTATTTTGAATATTTTTGGTTGTAATATGAATACTTTGTTGTTGTGTTGACTTATTTAGTCTATTAAAACCAAAAATCCCTATTAACAGAGTGTATATTTTACACTGATAGTTGTAATTTGCTTAAATATGAGTCTATTTTGTTTAAATATGAAGTATTTTTTGCTTGGTGTCATAGCCTTTAAAACTACTGTACAAATGAGCCAATCTGAGCTTTTGGCTTGACCGTCAACTCTGGATATAAAACTAAAAAAGTTGATCTGATTTGATTCCTTCCAGCTTGAGTGCACTTGGGCTGACATTGAAGAGAAACCAGTAGACTGGCTGGCTTATATGTATCAATAAACACAAAACAGCACCCTAGAAGTATAAAGCTCTAACTTATTCTGAAATGCTAAAAATAATCCAAAATAATTTGTGGATACACTTCTGAAAAGTATACAATAAAAACCTGAAGGATTTGTAAAGGATTGTTATCATATTAGAATAAGAGGAGTTCTTTATAAGGATGAAAGTATGGCAAATAATGCCTATTCAGATCATAAAGCTTTGAAAAAAGATAATTTTTTGGGAAAGCTAATACAGTAGTTTTAAAGATATGGCAACAACCAAAAAATACTTCAGATTTAAACAAAATGATTTCAGATTTAAGCAAAATCCAACTTTCAGGTTAAAATATACATTCTGTTAACAAGGTTTATTGGCGTTAATGGGCAAAATGAGTCAACACAGCAAAAAAGGGCTCACACGCAAAGCAAAACTATTCAAAATACAATCCAAAATACATTGATTCACAAAAAAATGGTGTGAGTTGACTTTTGGTGTACATATGTTTACTATGTGAATTGGTGACAAAATACACCCAAGCAAGGTGAGTCAAAACTCAAACCAAAAACAAAACACAATAGCAACTCACTATGTAAACAAAATCACTCACTCAGTGTGTGCAATGGATTGTAATCATGAATGATACCAAGGTATCTAAAATAAGACACAATATCTGAAACATAAATTTTAAAAATATTGTGTTGGGTGTTTGAATTTGGCAGTAAAATCTAGGGAAATGGGTGGATTTTTTTGAGTATTCTAAAATGGGTGTTATAAAACCAAAAACAACTAATTAAGAAATAAAAAATCTATAATTGGGATATTGGGAGAGAAAAACTCTAATTAAATATCCATATTCAGATAAAAGCAAAAAATAAAATTAGGGAGTAACTTAATTGAAATTTATTTAATATTTTATTAAATTTTAAAATGGAAGGAACACAACACCAGAGTACCAATGCACCCGTTGTGCACCAAAGTCGCAGTCACCCCGCGGGTCAAAGAATAGAGTTAGTGCAACCCAAGTGCCTACTCAAGGAGGAGACAGGAGAGGAGAGTTCCATAGTGATTCTGCACTGACACAGCCGGTTTAAGGAGCACAAGCTGCTAGGGTGCAGAGAATAAACCCTTGGGTCCCCAAGCTGACCTGGAAGCCAACCAAGGTTACCTTCACCAAGAAAGTTAGAAACAAGGAGGTAGAACTTACTTTGTATGTGTTTGACGTTGTGTACTGGCAAGAGTCAGTCCCGTCAGCCATGCTGGAGAAGGTGAAGCCTGTACTTGATACTAGCTGCAAGCCCTACATCAGTGATGACAATCAGGAAGAGGACAAGGAGCCTGAGCTCTTCAGAACTGACAAGGGACAGTTGGTGCTCAAAAATATTGCTGTGTTTTACACCAAGGTGCCCATGCCCTGTGTTGTGCCCAATGCCAATGAGTCAATCCCCACCACTAAAAAGCCCACTCAGAAGCGCATCCCTGACATTAAACGCATCATCCTGCTTAAGCTAATGTGTGAATCAGGCAATTACAAGACAGCCACGGCCCTTTTTGGAGTGGATCCCAAGTACGCCTCCAAGACCTTCAACAAGTTCATTAACATGGGTCAAGTCCTTTCTGCGGAGAAATCCATGCACATTTCCACCATGCTCACCAAGGAGCACAAATGGGCAATCCACCAGTGGATCACCTGGGACTGCCATCTTGAACTAGAAAACATACACGCAATGGTCAAGTCCACTTTTGGGGTTGAGGCTTCCATTTTCTTTTACTACCATCTGCTGAAGAAGATGCGCTTTTCCTGGAAAAAGCTTGGGGTATCTCTGTACAATTGGAATAGCCCAACCAACATTGAGACCTGGAAAAACTACGCAGAGGCGTACATTGCCCTCAAAGCCAAGGGGACGGTCAAATTTTACTATATTGACAAATCAGCATTTGACTTGTCTATGCGTAATGCATATGGCTATGTCCCCAAAGGCTCAAATGACGGGATTGCTTGGCGTTCTGCAGTCCGCGCCACAGCCTATTCAATGGTGGCTCTCCTCAGTCCAAAGGGGGTTGAGCTATACCAAATGATTTTGGGATCTCACAATAGCTGGACCTTCCTATCATTTCTCCAATTGGTCCAGGAGCACCTGAGGCGCACGAGCCCTGGCTTCACCAATGTCATTGTATTGGATAACGTTGGTCTCCACAAGGTGGCTGATATTCTTGAATAGTTCTCAATGATTGACACCAGCATTGCAGTGGGCCTCCAGCAATTGGCCACAGCAAATTTGTGCCTTTTTTTTCTCCCAGCCTATTTGCCCTTCCTAAATCCCATTGAGGAAGTCTTTGGGTGGCTCAAGCAAGTTGTCAAGCAAGGAACCCCAACTGGGACCGAAGACCTGTTTAATTTGCTGCAGGCCAGGATCCACACCCTTCCAGCCAAGACCGTGGCCAAATTCTATGGCCACGCTGATTTGTTCATCCCTGCGTGCCTATCCAAACAGCCAATCAATTAAAGGCTTGGTGTGTCCAACTTTTTTATCTTCTCTAATTTACTATTAAAGATTTATTAGTTATCATTTTATATTTAGATGTTTCCAAGCCCGCAATCACATTCAGCAGGACCATCAATTAAGGCTAGTAATTTATTTATAATAATTTTTTATTGTGTCATCTTTGGGTATCCCAAACGCTTGATACTGGATTACGCAAACACATTAATATCACTTTTGGTGAATAAATATAAAAATCAAATTAAAAAAGTTAAATGTAACATGTACAAATTAGAAGTAGATTTTATTGACATATATTATTATGCTTTTATTAAGACCTTCTCTAGGATATATTTTGAAAATCTTGTTTGCTAAAATAAGAATTAGAAAATTTTATTATAATAAAAATAATATGAATTGTAATGAAATTTATTAGAAGAGAGAATTTATTAAGAGCGCCTGTAGTAAGTTCTTCTGTATGTTCCCACCCTGCAACAGAGGTGGCGCGCAACCTCCACCGCCACACTGTGGACAGTGGATACACCCTGGTTAAAATACTCCTGCCTGCTGGTGAAAGGGAGTAGGGTCAGGTGTGAATGGAGGAGCAGCTTCTCTGGCGGGGCTGCAAACCTGTAGATACCAGCCAGGACCAAGGCGTCCTGGATGACGTGATCCACTGAGTCATACCCAGGGGGGACCTTCTTCCCGTCCAGGGAGAGCCTGGCCTCATCAATTCCTAGGAGGACCCTGTCAAGATTCTCCAAGCTGGCGCCCATTCCAAAGTAGAAGAGATACCCCAGGTAAACCACCAGATGAAGCCTTTGTCCAGCAAAGGCTTCCGTAAACTCACATAATTTATTAAAAACTGCACTGATCTTCTTTTCATGCTTGGTCTTTGCAAAAGTAAGATCCATTGCCAAGAGGAGCACTGTCTCATCTGCACTCCAGGCTAGCCCAAAGTCCGCCAGGAGGATCTTAGTTTTCTTGACGGCTGTTGCGTCTGCAACAGCTAATTTTCCTACTGCACGCCCAAAGTTGTCCAGCAGGTAAGAGAGTGTGTGCTCCAAGGAGTAGCAGAAGCAAGCAGCCGCATGGGCCTGGCCCATCTCTGGTACATTCTTGAATGGGAGCGTTGCCAGGACGTCCTAAATAAGGTCAATGAAGTTTACACAGTAAACTCCATTGAGGACAACTGGGTCAATGTGGACCAATTGGGCATCCTTGTAGGCAGTAACTGCTCACTTGGATGCCCCCTCAGCATGCATAAGATCAGCCAATGCCTCCTGCAACATTGGAAAGGACCTGTGGGCCCTGTCTTTGAGCTCCTGCAAGACAGGGGGACAGATAGAGCTGTTTTGCTATGTGATTGGCAAAATTCAAATAGAAGGTGGGCAGGACAAAAGGAACCAGGACCTGGCGGAGTTCACCATCAATGTTCTCTAAAAAAAGGTAAGTATTTTGAAATTGTTATTAATTTTATTTTTTTAGATTACCTTTGTGGGTTTCCTCCTTGCCAGCGGCTTCAGCAGGCTTTGCCCTTCTCAGCGCAAGTAATTGTCCTGGCAATTCAGTGTCCACGGTTCTTGCACACTTTGCAGGTTTGAGATGTTCATACATCTCAGGGTTGTCAACCCAGATGGACGGCACAGAGAGAGCAAAGGACTTGAATTGAAGGCCTTCCATGACGTGCTTCTGGACATTTAAAAGCCGTTCAATTGTTGTTTTGGGGGTGTCTGGCATCTTGGCCATGAGTGCCTTGGCAGACACCTTTTTAATTTTTTCCCCTTCAAGGACGGCAGACTTAACTCTTGCTATGACCTTGTGGTCAATCTCTTTAATTTCTCAATTGCTGAGTCAAGATCCTTCAAAAGCTTCTCTAATTCTCTCATTGATTTTTTACTAACCTTTTAATATGTTTTTATAGCTTTTGCCCCAATAAATTCTGTATTATTTTGATACTGTTGCCTCTTTGTTGATTCCTTTTTGTTTTCCCATTTATTACATTATCCCATCTTTTTACCCATTGTGTATGTTTTACGCTCAACTCAATATGTGTTGTTTGCTTTGTGTTGGCATTGTTTCCTTAATTACCATATTATTTTTGGCGCTTTGTACAGCCCCTTGTGAAAATATTAACAACAATTTGGCAATCAGCTAAATTTGAATTAGAAAATTATAGATTAACTGTTTTTAGATAAAGTTGTTACTGATCCAAATTCAAAACCTTAATGATAAAATTTAAGCCAATCAGGAGCTGAATGACCCTTTATGTCATAACAATCACTTTATCACTTAGCTCCTGATTGACTTAAAGTTTATCATTAAGGTTTTGAATTTGGATCAGTAACAACTTTATCTAAAAACAGTTAACCTATAATTTTCTAATTCAAATTTAGCTGATTGCTAAATTGTTGTTAATATTTTCACAAGGGGCTGTGTTTGGGTACTAAAAATAACTGTGTTCTGGATCTAGATACATGGCATAGTAAATATATGATTCTATAGAAATAAGCTAAATATAAAGGATAAAACTAACTATAAACAAAGAGAACATAAACAATTGAAATTCAAAATAAAGATAATATAAATAGAAAATGTTTGGCAACAGGGGGTTTATTGGGGCAGGAAAGAGTGATGCCTAGTAGGCAGAAGAGTGCAGGAAGGAAGACGTTGAGGAAGTGCTGGCCTGGGGGGTCTGGGGTTGGGTGGGTGGGACTGGAAGGTGGGGGGTGGCGGGGGTAGGGGTAGGAGGATTGCACGTGATGACTACCATATAACACTTGTCATATTTCTTGTCTGTTATTGGCTGGATGGGCTGGTAGGTGGCAGTGGCACAAGGTGGGAGGCACTTGTCCTTCTGTGATTGGTTGCCCATGTTCACATGGAAGACAATTTGGGCAAACAAGTCAGCCACCATTTGGCGGCCAAAGAGAAAATTGTGGTCAAGGACCCCAAGATAGAGGTTGTTGAAAACCTGAGAGCGGCGCTCCCGGAGTGTATCTCCAATATTAAAGAACACAACATAAGCCAGATGGATGTCAGCGTGACCAGCTGGTTACACAGAGGCCTGGTGTCTGTGTTCCTGGATGGCCTCAAGGGCGGTGGAGCTACCCTTCATTTGGTGGCTCAGGAAACCCTGATGCTTTGAATTTGAGCCATCCCAGGAGTTGAGTAATCCACCGAGGATGTGGCTGTACAAGTAGCCATTGATAAAATATGGGTTTGTCTGATAGTAGACAAAACCCTTGGCTGAAACAGCCAGAAATGTACCAATAAATGTCCCCTTCTTGACCTTCTTCCTTCTATTCTTGGCAGCGGCTTTTCCTTGCTCACCAAAATTATCAAACACAATTGATAACTTGTAGTACAAGACAAACATGATGTCATCTGTTAGACTAGTCATGCATTGGACCAGGGTTGATTCAATGTCTAGATCATACAGGAAATCCTCAGTGCCATCCCATTGGTTACCGGCAAAATTGGTAAGAACCTGTATGGAAGCCACCTTTCCGTGCATCCAGAGCTGCACCATGCACTCAGAGACCCATATGTTATGGTGCACAAGCTGTTTGCAGACCTGGGTTAGGGGAAGCTTGGGGTCCCGCTGGAGGAGGTCAAGCATTATTGGGTATGCCTCAGATATTTGTGACTTGGGGGTCTTATTGGGCTCCTTGCTGTCCCAATCAGATTCCCCCTGTTCATCAGGTTGTTGAATTTCCGCATGACAGTAGCTTGTATAAATTGCAACTGGGCAGCAATCTGTTCCCAGGACAGATCCTGTAGATTCAGTGCCACAATTTCCTGAAGAATTTGGGTGGTGATGATTTGTTGCTTGGGGCGCTGGGCCAGGGGAGCTGAAGCCTGATTGGCTGTAGGGGGGCAGGTTGGCTGGTGGCAGAAAGTTGTTCCAAATCAAGGTTGTCATCCTGATTGGTTGTTTAGTGGGCAGCTTGTGCGGGGGTGGGTACAGAAGCAGAGGCAGAGCTAGACACTAAGTGACTACTGAACAAGTCAAAGCCATATGAGCCAGGGGTCAGTAACATGTCAGCTTCCTTGTTGCCCACCTCAAAGGCTTGGGTGTAAACAGGTGCCTCCATGTTCTGAGCCTTGCCTCCATTGAAGCTGTCTTGGCTGCTGTTGGCTTGGCTGCTGGCACCGTCAAAGATATTGCTAGTAAAAACCATATTAAAAAAGCCTAGGATAAAATCACTAAAAGTAGAAAATTTAAAATTTAATGATTTATTTTTATTGTAATCTTGAGTCCATATTTGGAAGGTTCTCAAAACCTTTTCATACAAATCTGGAGCCATGAAAATGGATAAAATGCCTCTGTTTCTAAATTGGATAGCTGTTGATTGGCTGTTAAACTGTTATTTTTCTATTTTAGGCTGCTCATACTACACATCTTGTGTGACTTCATTTTGTTTTGTGCTTGTGGAATATTGCTTCTAGATTGCTCAAATTTTGTTTCATTTTAGTCCTTCTGTTGGTGCCTTGTATGAATCCTGATTGGATTATAATATACTTCAGAATAGCATCCATTCATCTCAGAGTTGTGTCAGTTCATTTTGTTTGTGGTTTGAACTACACCACTTGATGTTTGATATAATTTTGTATAATGGACTAGTGAAATTTTGTTTTTTGTTTGACAGTTCATTTATTAACTGAAATTTTATAAATTAATTGAATCCTGAATTTCGCGCAACTTGGATTTTGTTTAAATCTGAAATTATTTTGTTTAAATCTGAAGTATTTTTGGTTGTTGCCATAGCTTTTAAAACTACTGTAGATCAATCCAAGTATAATGTCTGTATCAAGTATCAAGGGTTTCTTTTATTGAAAAGATTGAGCCATTTATCAGGGAAATGATTTTCTGAGAAAAATCAATTCAAGATGCTATAAAAGTAACAATCCATACAGTAGTTTTAAAAGCTATGGCAATAAGCAAAAAAAATTCAGATTTAAACAAAATGAGCTCAGATTTAAACGAAATTAAAAATAAACAAACTTATATTGATTTACAATATATTTGGATTCATTTCAATTTTGTTTAAATCTGAGTTCATTTTATTTAAATCTGAATTGTTTTTGCTTGTTGCCATAGCTTTTAAAGCTACTGTAAAAGTTAGGGCCAGGAAGATACTCTGTCAATTGTTGTTCTGTTGACTGATTTACTAAAAAATTTGATCCAACTATCATTTTCTTCATAAGTAACTTTTTTAGCTTTATATCATATCAAAAGGTTAAATAAACTCTATTTGCTAATAAAAGCTGAAATATACACAAATAACTATTTTTTAAATTTAAAAGGCTTAATTTATAATATTTGTCTGTTTAAAAGCTAATTGAATTGAATTTCGCTGCCAGAAAATAAGATGAGAACATTAAAGAGTCTAAAGGATCTTTTTAAAGAGCAGGATTTATTTATTTTTATTTATGGTTTTTTATTGCTGCAAATGTTGTAAACAAGGTCAACGCTTTACCTGATAACATATCTTACAATACACAGGGGTGCTCAATAATTTGCCCCATGACATATCCAACAACATTCTACCTCCCACCTCAAATGTCAAAATATGAATCCCTACTTCCTTATAAGAATTTAAGACAGTTCCAGACAAACACCCTCTATAAGTTATTTGAAGCTCAAACTCTATTTGGATTGTGCCACCATGCCATCTTTTTGTGGCTTAGTGGCTGCCCTTTACAGTATAATAACTTTCATTCTTTAATTAAGCTATCATCCTACCTTAAATCTCTGCCATTTATCTTTGGACAGTTGTCTTTCCCCTTCAAAAACTGAACTATAATTAGTTCAGTTGCAACACAAAGCTAAAAAATTATATATAAGGAGGATTGTAGCTATTTTAAATTTTTCAGAAAATCAGCCAACAGACAATAACTGACAGAGTATCTTCCTGACCCTAATAATTAAATATAAGTCAGCATTATAACTAGATTTAATAGGGGGAAATTTATTCTATCAAGAGCATATACTGATACTCTTTCTTAAAAATAAACAGGCTCATTCTTTTTATATTTCTATTTCTTTTCTCTATCTGGTAATTTTTACATGCAGCACTGTTACAGCATCAGAGATACTAGTTTTATTTTAGTTGAGCTTAAGCTGCACATAACCAGGTGCTGTTGCTGTATATATTAAAGCCTAAAAAAAAGCCCATACTACTGAATGAATATGATATGATGTAATGTATAGTATCTGATCCCATTCAGTATAAGTATGAAAAGAGATACTAAAAAAATGTGAAGTAAAACTAGGCAGCAAAGATGAGAAATTCAATTTATATTGATAAGCTTCTAAGAGAATGATCTTTGTTGTGTACCATTTTTATCCTTTGGGAAGGGGTCTATTATTTGCTGGTGACAGGCTTTTTGTCCATAGGCAGATATGATATTTTTCTGAAAGATTGGGTAAAGAAAGCCTTCCACAACAACAAAATGGAAGAATAAGCCTCAAAGCCTTAAAAATGTTAACAATTCAACATGATTGATTTCTCAGAAATCTCTTTGATTGGAAAGCACTAAAATATTTGACTTTTTTCACCTGACTTCACTATCTATACTTTAATCTAATCCATGGGAAGTAGTTAATAGATGCATCAGTTTTTATATATCATATGCAGGTTTATTGTAATAGTTGAAGTATATTTTTTATTTATAGATGCACAACATGGCTCCACAATTTCCTTGTATCAAATATAAATACTAAGCTAAAGCTTCTTTAATCAATGTGACTGGAATAATGGAGCTTGAGTATGTGGGCTTTTAATTCAGAATGTGAAATGATACTGTAAATTCAGAACCTAAAGGTAAAATGCAGGATTGTCAAATCCTTGGTCCAAATTTTGAATCACATTTTCAGAATTGCCTTTTTTAATTAAATTGAATTCTTTTTATTTTTATTTGAATATTTCAAATTGCAAAAACTCATAGAAACTTTGCAAATTTCAAGTCAAGCTGCATGTTTCAAGTGGACAGAATGAATTAACTGGAATCAGATTTGAAGTGTTCAAATCCATCAACCATTTTCATTAAGTTTACTATATTTTTTGGAATTGGGGGATTGTCAAATCCAAGAACCAAATTTCAAATTATAAATAAATGCCACTAGTAAACTCAAATAATAATTGCAGAATTTGAAATCCAAATTAAATGTACAGTAAGAAACTAGGACAAATCAATCCAAATCAAGAAGCTTCACTCTGGATAAAATCAAATGAAAAATTCAATTTTGATAGCCATATTTAAACATGAAAATTAAATGAAATGTAAAATTGTTAAACCTGGAAATGATACAATATCCTGCACTCCAAACCACTAATATAGCAATCACAAACTCATTTAATGCTATATGAGCCACCCTCCTGATGAGGCAGAATTTTTTTAAAATTTTTTTGGCCCCCAATGTAGCCAGGGGCCAACAAAACCTTCTTTTCAAGAAAGGAAGAAGAGGTGGGAAAGAAAAGGCATCAGTTTACTACACTATAATTTTAGCTCATTAATTTGCACATTGTTACTTGAGGACTTCAATTACTTTATACACATAAACTTTCTTTTTTACTTGTTATTGTGCCTTAAATCAGGGGCCGCTGCTGTAACAATATGTTTTATGTATTGCTATTAAGGATGCTTGATTACAGTTGATTTTAGAAAATACTAATAATAAAATAGAATTATATATTACAATCTATTTTTATCAAGTTGCTTTTTTACTTGTTGTGTTGATTTTTCATTTGTTGCTAATAATGTGCTTGCATTTAGTTGGATAGTTTCACCTCTAGTTGTCTTGACAATAAGAAATCAAGTCACCTCTCCAAGGCCAGCTGTGTTTGCAGAGGCAACTTGATTTCCTATTGCCAAGGTAACTAAAGGTGAAACTATCCAATTAAATGCAAGTACATTATCAACAACAAATGAACAATCAACACAACAAGGAGAAAGCAACTTGATAAAAATAGATTGCAATATATAATTCTATTTTATTGTTAAATATATCTAATTCAGTTAATAGTAAGCATCTAAATTTTAGCCGTCCTAAAATAGAATTGGGTAATTTTTGAGAATGCCTATGATTCCTAAAAGAATTAGCATACATCCACTCTAGATCCTTTGGCATCCTTTTTGAGACACCCATAAATTATATTTATTTCAAGTTCACCTCATTTTTGATTTGAAATTTGGTTCTTGGATTTGACAATCCCTCAATTTTGGATTTGTTAATTTTTACATGTTGTCTATGATTTGTTAGACATACAGGAAATCTTAAATTGTACATTAGAATCCCACATTTCTGATTTGTGTATCCCACACTTGTTTGATGTGTTTTGTCTTTAGTTAGTTGAGTTATCTGCTCAAGTGATTTGAAATTTGCCAATTTAAATAAACCAAAAGAGTCAAATTAAATGGTTGATTTGATAAAATATTTTATTTTTCACTCAGTTGAGTTGCCTGCAAATGTGATTTGAAATTCGGGCCAAGAATTTGTCAATCCCGCATTTTTACGTTTAGGTTCTGAATTTACAGTATGGGTTGTGTAATTAAAGTGGTTGGAAGCAAGTTGAATGGCTAGTTGAAATGTTAATACATTTACATGTTGTGCTTGGCTTCTCATTAATAAGTGTCTGGTGTTGAATTCAGTACTTGGGTTATCCATTTGTGGTTGATATTTATATTGTTTGATTAGATTAGCTAACAATTGGAAGAATGAAGATTAAGCTCAGGCAATGCTTAAGATTTCGATTGTCCAGGTATGATATGCCTTCAGGGGTTAATGGGAGTGGCTGGACGCCTCAATACGATGTAATGGTTGATTTATAATCCACTACGCCGCCGTCCAAACCGAGTTAAATTGGATTGATGCTTGGGATCACTTTGACGAGTGCTTGTATGACAGTTAAAAAAGCAAGCCGCCATTTCCAAAAATAATTGGGGTGCCAGCAAAACCTTAGTTACTTCCCAGCCAAATATGCCCCTTTGCGCCACCCAAACTCAAAAATTAATGGTGGCACGAGTCGGTAAAGCCAATAGTTCTTTGATTTTGAGGTTCGTGTCACCATCCCACATGTATGGTCTCAAGAACAGTGTTTTGCCTGACTAAAGCCCTTAACTATAAGTTTTATCCCTTGACCTTGAAAGAACTGATTCAGCCTTGTGTAAGGTAAAGCCATCTTTTTAGGCAAAAGCCACTTTCTTAATTTCATTGGCATGTCACATCTAGAATCATTTTATATCATTTCAAATACCAGATTAAATTGCTACTCTAAATTAATTTATTTTAAATTATTTTTACAACCACCATGTTTTATTCTTAGGATAGAGTCATGCTGCTGCATTTGTTTACTGATCTTCATCTTGTATTAGCTTCAAGCTATCTTTCTCTCTGCACATGACTACAGGAAATTCATTTCAACAGCTTACCAGACTCAGTCATCAAAGAAGTCCTTCTCTTATTAAGCAAGAAAGAACGCACACTTCTTCAATTTACTTCTCATCATCTAAGAAACCTTCTTATTCCTCTTATTTGGGAAACCTATGATGAAGAGTTGGTCAAAGGTGGGTTTAATAGAGGTCTCAATGCAGTGTACCTTGCAAAGTATGGGGCCCATATCAAACACTTGGCTGTGAATCTGACCTATTCTGATCTACTGCTTTCTTTGATTCATTGTCCCAATTTAAAAAGCATATCTGTTATTAAAATTCTAGATCAGTCTGATCTGATCAAATTACTACTATCACCCCCTTCCTTGGTCCCCTCCCTTTCAAAAATCTCTATTTCCATGGAGTTCTCTCTTGGTAGCTGGCCGAAATCCCCCTCGCCCTTCTTTTCAAACCTTGAAGATATGGAACTTCTATTCGCCTCGGCTGAGCAGACGGAGATAGGCGCTGGTTTCTTTAAGAACTTTACTTCTCTAAAACTTGAGCGGCTCTTGCTTTTTACGTACAAGAGTCTTAACCTCAACGTCGCAGCAGATCTCCAGGAGAACTTCCCTAGCTTGTCCCACCTTTATATAGACGGATGCTTCATGGAAAAGGAGGAGCTGAGTGAGCACACCCCCAAGTTTGAGAAGTTGGAGTTGTTGGATATCCCCGCCAATGGGATTTTGCTTGATAAACAGCTAGCCCATTACTTCGGAAAGCCTTCGGATCTTCCTCACCTGAAAAACCTTGCCTTGACGAAACTTCCCACTGTCGTGGGCCAACCGAGCTTTATTTTCGATAACGCATGGCCTAATCTCACAATTTTGAATGCACAAGTCGATTCGCTTCTCTCAATGGAACAGATCATCAATCTAAAGTCCATCACCAGCCTTCACCTAACTTTTACAACCGAAGAGTCCACCGGCATCATCTTCAACCTTCTGACCAACCTCGTGCATTTAAAAAGCATCTGTTTCTCTGGAAAGCTATGTGATGCAGCATTTGACTTCCAACCCCCTAACAATGGCATAACCTCCGTCGAGCTTAACTCGCGAGCAGACTTTGGCCCCTTCCTTATTGGGTGGATGGTGTCCCTTTCCAGCCTCGAGGACCTTAAACTCCCGCGCATCCGAGTCCAACTCCCCCCAGGGTTTATACTTCCGTTTGGGATCCACTTCCCAAAGCTCTCATCAGCCAGAGTGTTCAAAGAGAACCTCGAATTTAATTCCTGGGTGATCCATTCTTCGCCAAAGCTCAGGAATCTGAAGTTCAGCAGCTGACACACCTGCTTTTGTAAATGCTTTATAGATCCAACTAATACACATATCTCAATAATCAGCTTCACCGCACCTCCAAGGATGCTCTTCATTCCCAAAGGCCATTCTTCTGAATAGTTGTGGAATTTAGACATGTTTGTTTCATCCTAGCTTCCATAACTAAACCAGATTCTATTTTAGAGAAGTACTTCATTTTTAATCAAACATACTGTAGTTTTCAAACCTGTTGAGATAAACAAAAATTGCTCAGTTCAGAACAAACAGGTTCAACCACACAACATATTTCAACTTTTTAGATACAAATAGAAGCCAATCCCACAGAAAAAGTGCACTATTTGGCAAAAATGTCCAGCCACACAATGACCCATGCAAACTAAGAACGGATGTATGATGATCCAGCAACAAATGCACCAAGCACTAGAACACATGAGCTTCAACCACAGAACAAAGCTATCATGTTTACTATGATTTTTAAGAACACATCAAACTCGGCCACAAAAGTTAAAAACTTAATCCAACAACAAGCCCTAATAGTACTGTAAATTCAGAACCTGAACGTAAAAATGCGGGATTGTCAAATCCTTGGTCCAAATTTCAAATCACTTTTGCGGGATGGCCTTTTTTTAATTAAATTGAATTCTTTGAGTATTTATTTGAATATTTGAAAATGCAGGAACTCAGACACTTTGCAAAGTTCAAGCCAAACTGCATATTTCCAATGGACAAAATGAATTAACTGGAATCAGATTTGAAGCGTTCAAATCCATCAACCATTTTCATGAAGTTTACTATGTTTTTTGAAATTGCAGGATTGTCAAATCCAAGAACCAGATTTCAAATCACTTTTGAATGGCACTAGTAAACTCAGATATTAATTGCAAGAACTGGAATCCAAATTTAATGTACAGTAAGCACACTAGGAAACACCAACCCAAATCAAGAAGCTCCACCACAACTAAAATCAAACTAAAAATTCAATCTCAATAACCATGTTTAGACATAAAAAGTGATTAAACTTTAATATCATCCAAAACTGGAAAGGATACAATATTATTCACTTCAAATCACAGATATAGAAATTCTGTTACTATTCAAGGCTGAATCAAGAGAAAACAACTACCCACAACTAAACCAATAAATCCAAATAAATACATATTTAATCCAATATATATTTTTTTATTTTATTTTTATGGACTGTCAATCACATTCTCAACCCGCTCCTGCACCAGCCCGCGGGGCAGCCTGTCCACGAGGGCGTCCCAGAGGGTCCAAGAACAGACCCAGAACCCAACTCAAGGGGAGTCATGTCAATACACAGGCCTCCCAAGGTGTCAGTGCCAGCCAACCACCTCCCGCATCCCAAGCCAGAACTACCAGCCTGAATCCCAGACAGAAGCCACTCTCAAGGCCTGCCACAAAAGTCTCCTACACCAGGGTCACCGGGAACACTGAGGTTACTTACACCTTCACTGTATACCCAGTTGTCACCTGGCCCCGCACTCTTGATCCAAGAGTTGCTACTTCCTGCCCCCGCATCTTTGACACCACTTATCAGTCATTGGCCACAGCTGAGGAGCCATCTGTGCCTGTGTCTTATGCCACCATTGACGGCGCCACTGCAAGCAAGCGTGATCCCACCTTCTACACAAAGGTCCCCATCCCCTGTGTTGAGCCTGGTAGCCAGGATGCTGTGATACCTGCCAAGGGCCGGCGCCGGTTGACAGATAGTGAGCGTGAAGCTCTTCTCAACTGCTTGAACAGGGGAATGGCGTTTCAGGATATTGTGTCCCAATTTGGTGTCATAGCCAGATACATTGCTGACATCAACAACAAGTATGGTAATACCAGGCAAATTGCCAAATCCACCAAGGCAAAAAGACAGCCCAAACTCCTTCAGCCTATTCACATTGACACAATCAAGCAATAGGTAGCCAAGGATTACCATCTGGATACACTTGCTGTCCAATCAATGCTCATCACAGAGTTTGGGCTTTCTGTTTCCAAAACTCTTGTCTACAAAACAATGGTTGATTTGGGCTTCTCCTGGAAAGTACTGGGAGTTTTGCTGTATAATAGGAACAGTGAAAAGACCATTGAGAATTGACACATTTATGCCAAGACATATCTGGCACTAAAGGAGACTGGGAATGTCCAGTTCTTCTATATTGACAAATCATCGTTTTCCTCCTCACTCAGGTCTAGGCATGGGTGGGTCAAGAAGGGGTCCAAGAACAGCGTAGCCCATTGCGCAGCTGTCTGCTCCCAGACTTATTCAATGGTTGCACTCCTTGGTCCTTGCGGGTTGGACCAATACCAAATGATTAAGGGCTCCCATAACAGCAGAACATTTCTTGATTTTCTCCGAGCCGTCAAGGAGTACCTTCAGATAAATTACAGCGGCACAACCAACATTGTTGTGCTTGATAATGCCAGGCTCCACAAAGTGGATCTGGTTGTGTCCGAGTTCCCCCTCATTGACAAAAACAGTCATACCTCCAGCCACCAACTTACCAATTGTCCAATGAGACTTCTCTTCCTCCCGCCATATTCCCCATTCCTGAATCCAATTGATGAGGTGTTTGGTTGGATCAAGAATAAGGTGAAACAAGGCCTCCCTCAGCACACTGAGGATCTCTCCAACATTCTTGAGATCAGCCAATTTGCAATGCCACCCAATGTGATGGTGGCTTTCTATGAGCACTCAGAATCCTTCCTCCCTAAAGCCCTGGCCTCTGAGCCAATCAGATAAATGGACACTCCGGGTTTTATTTAGTTTGTTTTTATTAGGACTCAAAAATTATTATTTATATATAATAATGTGACGTTTGATTGTATTATAAACATATAAGAATACATAGAAAAGGTAAGTAAAATTAATTATACTAGGTAAGATGGATATATTTTTATTATAATGCACTGAATATTATTATTGGCTTTTGCACTAACAAATAAATAAACTAAAAAAAGATAGAAATAAATTAGTTTATTTAAATAATTGTGAATCCTTGATGGTACTTTGGCTTTTATAAGCCACAAATTGGACCTTGTAGGTCATCATCTGATCCTTATTATTTCAGTGCCACTATAGCCACACAACACGGAAACCAATGATTTTCATATATTACTTACTAATTAGTACTTAGGATGCAGGTCAAGCATATTGAATATGTTTATCAAATCATATTATGAGGAAAAGGTAATTTGAGTTCTAAACAATCATTTTTTTAGAACATAAGTGGAGCAGGCCACATGATGCAGATAAATTCAATTCTTGTTGTTTGTTTATGTAATAAATGAACCCGTACTCAACGTGCTGGTAAATAAACAAATTTATAAATCATATTTTATTATTACACATGTTCACTTTATTAAACTGTCCCTTTATTATTATTAACCTAATTATATATTACTATTATAATTTAAAAATTAAAATATTAAAATTAAAATTAATATATTAAAAGTAAAATTATAATTATAAATTTTAAAATTTAAATATTAAAGTTTAAATATTCAAAATTTAACTATTTTTATTAAATCATAATTTAATCAATATTGAAATATTAGATAGAAAATTTAAGTATTATGATATGTATTATTAAAATTTTAATATATACTTTTAGATACTGAAATTTTAATATTGAAATATGTAATATTAAAATTCTTATAGTGAAATTTTAATATTACATAGTTCAATATTAAAAAATTAGTATTAAAATATAAAAAGTTAAAAAAAATAAAATTTAATTTGCAAGGGGAAAATATTTATTGGGGGGATGTTGATTGCAAAGGGAATGCAATTATTCCAAAGAATTATACCTCAAAATTAAAATTTCAGCTAATGCGTCTAATTGGATCCACATACTCTTCTGTACGTGGTGGACAACCCTGGATGCAATTGCTAGAGGGGTGGAGCCCTGTACCCTGGTGGTTGTTGAACATTTGATAAAAGAAAGGAGGGTGAGTGAATCAACTAGTAGGTTTTTTTTTGGGGGGCACGTAGTACCCATATAACGTTACCAATGCAAATGAGTCATACAGGACGTGCTTGAATGTCCTATATCCCTGCGGTGTCTTCTGGCAGTTGAGGGCTACTCGGCAAATATCCATGTGAATAGGTACATCCTCCAACTTTTTGACGTTGGATTTTTAATATGCAGTGGAGGAGGATTCCCAGGTATACCACAACGTGGATTCTTTGTGAGATATACTTTTTCAAGAACATGCATAATCTTTTGAATGTTTGAACTAACCTATTGATATAGGATGTTTATTTGAACTTGAAGAGGGTTCCGGGGGGGCGCCCAACTTGAATCAGCCCCCCAGGCCTCAGCAAACAAAATTAATAAAGGTTTAAAATTATTCACAAGGACTGCATCTCCGACTTTATTTGACAGTGCCTTAAAAACTTAATTAAAAATTGCAGTTTTCAAATATTCAGTTCCAATTTGAAAGTCATTTTTTATTAAATTCTTTTCATATTTATTGATGTTTGTGAAGGGGAATCTTTGAATGCTTTTGTATATATATTCATCAGAGTCTAAAATGATATCCCCACAAATTTCATTCATTTCTTTGAAGTTGATACTTGATCCTATTTCATATGCTTCCCTTATCCATGGCAAGCACCCCACAGGTGGTAAATAACCCTAGCTTTAGCTTCAATACTTGAAAAATTATTCATATTCTGTTGTACTATTTTATTTATTTGGTTTTTATTTATTTGTTTTACAGGGGCTACCAGTGACTGGTAACCCCCGTAAAACCAACTCAGTGTATAAAGCCACCACTTCTGCAACCTCATCCCCATTCCTGGTGATGACTAAAATAAATATAAGTAAAACATAAAAATACTTACTAATCATTTCTCCTGTGGCCCCCTCAGCCACAGGCGCCACTTTGGCAAATTCATGAGCGTTGGCTGCTCTTCATTAATTTTCCTGGGCTTAATTTTTCTTATTTTTTCTTATTTTTCTTGCAACTTGTGCTTTCTCTTGATTTTCATTTGATAAAGTTTCTGTATTTTGTGAAGCGCTCCTTCTTCTTGCTTGTGTTTTGTTTTTGTCTGTTTTCATTTGATTATTTTCCTCTTCATTGGTGTTAATTTCCTTTGGAACTTTGTTTCCTTCAATTAGTTTGATCTTATTATTTTCTTTGCCCCCCTGCCAGAACTCCCACAAATTGTAGGCCGCATTTTTGAACTTCAGACTTGATAGAATTGTTTCCTGTAGATTTATTAATGCTTCTTTATTCTTTTTGTCTATAATATTTCCTAGTTTGTTCATAGCATCTTCTTTTGAATGGATTAGTGGCTGGCCCTTGTCACCCAGCTTTCCTGTCACTATTTCCCTGATATTTTTTCTATTTCAACAACCTTTTGCAGGTGTTCTTCTAATTTGTTAATCAAGTTATAGATAATTGACATTTTTTTTGAATTCCATCAAAAAACTGGTTTTTACAGTACTATTTTCAACGCATACATATTTTTCATCATCATTAATAAATTAAAGACAACAAATGTAAATATTGCATTAAAATATTGCAATTAGACATCAACTCTTGGTATTTTGATATTATGTGTATAACTCAATGCATTTTGTTTAATAAAATCCATTGTAAACGTGGCTTTTTTATTATAATTTAAAATAAATGGACTGTGTTTATATTAGAGAGCCATTAACACATAGTACAAATATTGATACATAGTGCATTTTACAGCCTGTATATTTACCTATTGGTAATAATTCTGTAAACTTTTCAGTCAGATTTTGTAAGGTAATAAAAATGTAATGGATTAATAAATTACTGTTTATTATCATTAATTGGCTGATTTCCTATTGCCTGTGAAATTGGATGTGAAACCAACCAATTTGATACTAGTGTGTAAATATCAGAAAATGCACAATTACCACAGCAAAGAAAATCAGCCAATTAATGACAATAAACAGTAATTTATTAACCCATTACATTATTATTACCTTACAAAATCTGACTGAAAAGTTTACAGAATTATTACCAATAGGTAAATATACAGGCTGTAAAATGCACTATGTATCAATATTTGTACTAAGCGTTAATGGCTCTCTAATATAAACACAGTCCCATTATTTTAAATTATAATAAAAAAGCCACATTTACAATGAATTTTATTAAACAAAATGCATTGAGTTATGCACATAATATCAAAATATCAATAGTTGACGTCTAACTGCAATATTCTAATGCAGTATTTACGTTTATTGTCTTTAATTAAGTAATGATGATGAAAAATATGTATGCTAATAATTTTAAGCTATTCATAAAATGTACAACATTGTATTAATTATGGGAAATGATAATGTAAAAAGAAAATATTATTAATTATGAATTGAAAGAGAGATATCAATTTTAATAAGTTGTCACAAAGAAAAGATTTATTTACTAATCAAAGGACGTGAAGGGGAGGGAATGGGCAGAATGAACATTGCCTTCATCTGCGCCTGTGAAAGAGGCAGCATCAGAGATAGTGGGGAGGGAATGGGTGGTTGTTTGGGAGTCAGGGTTGGAAGGCAGGTGGCTTGATGGGGGGTTGGGGAGGCAGGGTTTGTTGACTGGGAAGGGGCAGCAAGAGCTGATTGCTTCAATTGCTCAAATTCTTCTTCTGTCACATATACTGGCTTGACAAAAGGATGGACTGGCATGGGGAGAGACAGGGGTCCTTTCTGGACTTATCACTATCACTTGCATAGAAGATGATGAGATCAAATAAGTCCTGGACAAACGCAGAAGGAAAAAGCTCATACCCCTTATCAATTTGAGTGCATAGTTTGTTGTATGTGGCAGTCTTTAAGCGCCTGAGGGCGGAATTAAAATTGTAGAGACATACATCTGCAAGATGCATGTTGGCGTAGTTGATGGGGTAGGACCAGCAGGTATGCCCCGCAGCCCTGATTTCTTGGGTGGCCCATTCCTGCTGCTCCATCTCCGCACTCAGTACAACTGTGTGTACAGTGTTTTGTGTGGCCCACTCCTCCAGCATTACCTTAGCTCTGTCTGGTAGGCATACCCATCTGTGATGTTCAATATTGCCAAGTAATAATCTACGCCCAATGGGGAAACTGCCAATAAAACCTCAACAAACCAATACAATATTGGGCCGTGCTTGTTCACGTCAGACTGGATACACTTCTCTCCAAAGTCTTGGATACTTGCAGATATCTTAGCATACAACAGGAAGATTAGGTCATTATGAGCCCTCATTGCCCTTCCTTTGATAAAATTAATAATAGTTGAATTGTAGGGGTCAGTGTCCTCCAAAATGGGGCCACTGAGAACTTGATGGGACAAGATTCTAGCAGCAACCACAACTCTGTGCATCCACAAATTCACTATTTTTTTGTTGGTGAAGATGCCGTGGAGTCCTAACTGGAGATGTACCTAGACCAGGGGCATCTGCGGGTCACGTTCCATAATGGCCATCATAAGGGGATGAGCTGTGTCACCTTTGGTCAAAGTACGGGCGCCAGTTGGGGTCTTCTTGGTAGGGGGGCCACAGTTGGTGTGGGTTTGCAGGGTTGCAGCCACAGTAGACTTTACAAACCCCATCACAGACGCAATTTCCCTGAGGGACATAAGCTTTCCTTGCTTTTCAACCATTTCAAGAACTATCTCTGGAGTGATTAGTTTTCTTCTGCGTCTTGCAGGCTGGTTGGCTGGGGGAGGGATGTGTCTACCTTGAGAACCAGACAGTGCCATCTGATTGGCTGTTTCTGCATTCTGGCTTCCATTGGTGACCCCATGGCTCAAATGGCTGGTTCCAGATGCCATTGTGGATACAGGATTTGTGTTAGCAGCTGCCTGTGCATGTTGGGCAAACAGGGCCATGCTGGAAGTTGCAGGAGAAAGAACACACTCCTGGGTAGTGCTTGCAGAGGGGCCGGCAGGTTGGGAGTGGCCATAGAGGGAGGCTTCATTATTAGAAGACCCGGCGTAGCCCTGCATGATTTTGTCAAGGCCAGGGAACAGCTTGTTGACTTGGTTGTTGTTGAAGGAAGACATAATAAATTTTTATTAAAAAATTTTAAACTCAAAAATAGATGTGTATATTTTAGTCTATTTTGTTGTTAAGTATGTTAAGTTGGTGAATATTATGATCTAAATTTTAGCCATCCTAAATTGGAAAAGGGTGATTTTTGAGAATGCCTATGATTCCTAAAAAAATTAGCACAGATCCACTCTATATCCTTTAGCATCCTTTTTGAGATGCCCATAAATTATATTTATTTCAATTTCCTCGCAATTATGATTTGAAACTTGGTTCTTGGATTTGACAATCCCGCAATTTCAGATTTGTTAATTTTTACATGATGTCTATGATTTGTTTGAAATACAGGAAATCTCAAATTGTACATTAGAATCCTGCATTTCTGATTCATGTATCCCGTATTTGTTTGTTGTGTTTTGTCTTTTGTTAGTTGAGTTATCTGCTCAAGAGATTTGAAATTTGCCAATTTACATAAACCAAAAAAAGTCAAATTAAATGGTTGCTTTTATTAAATATTTTAATTTTCCACTCAGCTGAGTTGCCCGCAAAAGTGATTCAAAATTTGGACCAAGGATTTGACAATCCCGCATTTTTACGTTCAGGTTCTGAATTTACAGTAGCTGAAACAGATAATGAAAATATCAGGCATCAAAACAAATTAGTGAATCTATAATACTATTACTGCCAGGGATCTCATCCCTGACTACCTTAACTTAGTTGATACTTCCTCTCAGAAAACAGAAGCAGAAACAGTCATTAATTATGTAAAAGTTATTAATGAATTATTGGCCAAGGTTAAACATGGGGATTAAAGCCAAAACCCAAAGAGAGACTAGTGTTAGACTTAAAGTTGAACTTGTACTTACTTTACTCTTTTATATTTACTTAATCTAATTAATTTACGCTCCAGTTTTTGAAAATTTTAAAAGGATCATAAACTACAGGACTTACCGCTCACCACATGATTAGCAGCCTTTGCTGCGTTTGAATCTGTCTTTAAGAGACATACACCAGACTGCATATATCACTTCTGCCACTGTTAACACCTGGAACCTCTGGGGGTTGACTCCCAGCCTCTTAACATAGTTTTTGGTCCTCTATTATCCTGTTCTCAACAATATCATTGGTCTTCATTTGAAGCTTCTTCTGCACCAGAGCCTCTTTTGACCCATAAGCCCCAAGAAACTTGGGTTCACTCCCTCTCCTTCCAAATAAGCCCTCCAATTATTTTCAAATGCACACCTACATATTTAAGTGAGTTTGATTTTGCTGCTTTCACTTGTTCTAGAAGCAATAGATTTTCCTCCCTTAGTATTACTTTTCTTCTCTGATAACCTTACTCTGACACATCTCTGACATCATGAAGAGGAAGCTACTCCTGTTCTTGTATTGAATGATACTTTCTCTGCAGGTCTTCTCCCTGGAAGGCCCTACCTGTACCACTGACTGTAAAAACTCATCCCCTGACAACTCTCATGCAGAATAATCCTTGACCAATGGCTGGTTTAAATATTGTTCAGGCCACTGAGGAAGAAAATTCAATTATGGGCGTCCTCCCTCCAGAACATCTGAAGTTGAAATCTCCTTGGTCTGTCCTAACACTTCCTTTTACCTTCTTGTCTACTTGATAGGATACTATCTCCTGGAGAGATTCAGCTCCTTGATGGGAAGATTCATCTTTCTTGGCCAGTTTGAACATTTGGCAAAAGTGACAGTGCCTATTGGTTCTGTTGTAGCAGGACTGAACTTGGGGCCTTAGCTCACAAGATAGAAAGCCTCTTTCCTATCAAGCAGGTCCCTGACAGTTATCAGTTCATCCTAATTAAGAGATACAGTCTAGAGCATAAAATGAAGATCAATATTCTGAGTATCTGTTTTGGGATTAAGATATAAAAGATTAGGTTTATCAATACATGCAGTTAAAAGTGCATTTTTACAATAAAAAATAGTAATATAGAAATTTAAAAACCTAATTTGAAATAAACAGTGGTGACTACAAGCTTTTATGCTACTATATATAGAGTGATAAAAATTATAATAAATAAATTATAATAAATAAATTATATAAATAGACTGATTTAATTTATTTTATCTTTATACCAAAATAGACACATCACAACAATAGAGCCAAAGAGCAAAAAGAGTACACCACAGAAATAAACATCCTCATGGGCCAAAGAACAGAGTGGCTGTAGCCCAGGAGATGGATGATGGGAGTTTTTCTGTGTTAGGTGGTGAACCCAAACCACACAGACACCACAAAAACCCAGGACAGCCAGACCAGAAGAGCGGCTAGTATCAATCCAAAAGTACCAAAGATGTCTAGGAAGGCCACCAAGGCCACCACCACCCAAACAGAAAATAACAACACCACCAAAAGAGTGGTTTTTGTATATGGACTTATAAACCACCAAGATGGTACTTCAATCAATCTCATAGAGAGTGTCAAGCCTGTTATAGATACCACATATGAGCCTTGTGTGAGTGATGGCAAAGATAAAGACAACAACAAAGAGCCACAGTATCATCAAACTGTTAATGGGAAAAAGGTGCTTAAAAAGGTTGCTGCGTTCTACAGTCAGGTGCCTATGTCCTGTGTCTTGATGGAACCTAATGAGTTGTTGCCCACCACCAAAAAGCCCAAGTACACTGTTATCCCAAACTCCACCTGTGAGACCCTTATAAAGCTTATCAAAGAAACACAGAGCTAAAAGAAGGCCATGGCTATAATTGGTTTCAGAGAGATCAGTACATTGGCTGTAGAGTACATTCATGAAAACTGATGATGTTCTCCTTGAAGAGAAATACCAGCACAAGTCAACCATCCTGAAAAAGGAGCATACTTGGCAATCAGGTAATATATTAACCAACATTGCCATCTTGAAACAGAAAACATACAGTCCATAGTAAAATCTGTTTTTGGAATTGAGGCCTTAATTTTGTTTTATTATTGCGCAGGAAAGAGATTGGGATTCTCTTGGGAAAAACTCATGGCTTCTCCATATAACTACAACAGCCCAGCTAATATTGAGAACCTACAAAAATACACCAATATGTACACTGGGCTAGAGGACAAGGACATGGTAAAGCTCTACTATATTGATGAATTGTCCTTTGCATTTTTCATTGCAATGCCTACATCTATGTGCCCAAAGGTGCCAAGGATGGTGTATCCTGGTGTGCAACTGTTTGTGCTATGCCCTTCTCAATGATAGCCCTTCTTGATCCCCTTGGTATTGAATTTTATCAAATGATCAAGGGTTTTCACAGCAGTGATACCTTCCATGAATTTTTCTGATTGGTTCAGGAGCACCTCAGACTTAATAGCTCAGGGTTCATCAACATCATTGTGTTGGATAATGTTGGACTCCACAAGGTGGCTAGTATTCTCAAGGAATTCCCAATGATCAAGACAGGCGTGGAATTTGGCTTTCAGCAATTGGCCACAGCATCTATACACCTATTATTTCTTCCTGCCTATTTCCCATTCCTGAACCCAATCAAGGAGGTCTTTGGGTGTCTCAAGCAAGTTGTCAAGTGGGGGACACCATCTGGTCCAAAGACTTATTTAATTTGCTACAGGTTGAGGTCTATACTCTTCCAGCAGAGACAGTGGCTAAATGCTATGGCCACACTGATTTGTTTCTCCCTGTGTGCCTCAAAGAAGCCAATCAATTAAAGGCTTAGCAATTCTAAATATTTTTCTTCTATTTTATTTTTTAATACTTGTTTTTATCAAGTTTATATGTATCAACATACTCTTTATAATTCTGTGTGAAATACTGTCAGATATAATAAAAGTTAACAAATCAAATAAGAATGAATGAATAAAAATGTTTATTTTTTATATATTTATTTGTTTTGAGATAATGTTTAAATATTTTAGATTTTAATGGAAGATATATATAAGTAGATTAACATTTGAATACAATTGAATGAGATTTATTGGGATTCAATTGGTAGAATTCTAGGACCTGTTTTTGAAATGAACTGGAAATTTCTATTGCCAAAGCATATGTTGACATAGCTCTCATACTATATAGCTTGTGGCGGCTTAAATATGGCAACACTGTGATATAATTGAATAGGAGATCTTTTATGGTGGAGCTGATATTCCATAGGTTGTGGCAAAAATAACTGTGTCTTGAATGACATGCTTAATTGAGCTGTAACCAGGCGCAATCCTTTTTCCATCTAGATATTGTCAAATTTTGTCCAGTTTAATTATAATATCAAGTTTGTTGCAAGCCTCTGATTTAATTCCCATCATTATAAAAAGACATAGGTAAACAATTAAGTGAAGTCTCTGTCCTGCAAACAGGGCCAAGAGATCACAAAATTTATTATACTGTAAATTCAGAATCTAAACATAAAAATGCAGGATTGTCAAATCCTTGGTCCAAATTTTGAATCACATTTTCAGAATAGCCTTTTTTAATTAAATTAAATTCTTTTTATTTTTATTTAAATATTTCAAAGTGCAGGAACTCATAGACACTTTGAAAATTTCAAGTCAAACTGCATGTTTCAAGTGAAAAAAATGAATTAACTGGAACCAGATTTGAAGTGTTCAGATCCTTCAATCATTTTCATTAAGTTTACTATGTTTTTTGGAATTGCGGGATTTTCAAGTCCAAGAACCAAATTTCAAATCATAAATGAATGTCACTAGTGAACTCAAATAATAATTGTGGTATTTGGAATCCAAATTGAATGTACAGTAAGAAACTAGGATAAATCAATCCAAATCAAGAAGCTCCACTCTGGATAAAATCAAATGAAAAATTCAATCTTTATAGCTATGTTTAGACATGAAATTGTAATACTCAAGTATTGAGGGTAAAAATTTAGTAACATAAGATGGCAGGTTAGGTGCTCAAAGCCATTTAAGGTATAGACAATTAGATAGAAGTTATTTTCTGACAGAAGGCTTTGGAAAGGATGTTGCATTGTCTAAGGCTGCCAGCAAGGTACAGTAGCATAACTGCAGGGATTACATAATTAGCCAAGTTGAGAGTTAGGCAAGATGCCACCAGAGGTGTCCACAGGTTCAAATCCATTGAGTTGAGGTGAGTTGGCTCATTGTATGATATCCCTTTTGGTCTCTGTGGTTCAAGATCAAACTGAGCATAGATTGGCTGGTTACCCCCTATCTCAAGGTAAGCTATCAAGGCAGCTGCAAAGATGATATAGTTAATTTTCTGACTTGGGGGAGGGGTGATGGGTCTAGTAAGGTTACTTGCTTAGCCTGGGTAGAGGATTAATTAATGTGATAATACTGAGGAGGATGTTCACTCAATGATAGCACAAAATATAATTGAGGGGTTTGCCTTTATTTATACCAGTGGACCTGCAAGGCATGATTATTGAAAGGCATAGCATTGAGGAACCAAGATTCTGAGTTGCATCTGTTATTCCCTTTTCTGGATTGGCTTGGGTGGCTGGCAATTGAGAAGGTTTGGCTGGATCCCAGTTTGCATTGGCATAGTGCAAGTTGGGACTTCTTCATGCATCCAAATTCATTTACTGAATTTGGTGCATGATTTTCATTGTTGGGGAGCCTGTCAGTCCATCCCCCATTTGGTAGGCTCCCAACTTGGGAAGCAGTTCCTCCCAAGTTTGGCTTTGGGGATATTTCCTTTCCTGGTTTCCTGATTTGGCTATTTTCTAAAGGAGTGGATGAGGACTGGCCTGCTGGAATGAGAGGGCAAAGGATGGCAGGTGGCAGGCTGGCTCATGGGTGCCTGGTTTGAGAATGGCTTGCAGATGGGGCTGGTAAGAGTGGTGGGCGCCTGCGCAGTGGCGGTGGGTATCTGATAAATGGCAGTGAGTGTCTGCATATTGACAGTGGGCAACAACTTGTTGATGGTGGGCTTCTGCGTGGTGACAGTGTGTATCTGCTTTGCAGCAGCAAGGGCCTGCATGTTGACAGCAGGCAACAGCTTGATTGTGACAGGCTTCCATGTGATGACAGCATGTATCTGTTTGATGGCAGCAGACGTCTGCTTGGTGACAGCAAGTGCCTGCACGTTGATGGCAGGCAATAGCTTGGTTGTGACAAGCTTTTGCATGATGGCAGCATGTATCTTCTTGGTGGCAACAGGTGCCTTCATGTTGACAGTGTGTGACAACTTGGTTGTGGTAGGCTTTCCTGCGGTGGCGGCATGTATCTGCTTGATGGCAGTGGGAGCCTTCACATTGACAGCAGGTGACGGTTTGTTGGTTACACAACTATAAGTGTCAGGAAAATTCCTGACAGAAATTAAGTTAAATGTAAAATTTTCTGAACTGGAAATGATGCAATATTCTGCACACCAAATCACTAATATAGTAACCACAAAACCATATAATGATATATAAGCCACCCTCCTGATGATGCAGAAATTTTTAAAAGATTTTAGCCCTGGTGTAGCCAGGGCCAAACAAACTTAATTTCAAGGAAGGAAGGAGGGTGGGAAAGATAAACCATCAGTTTACTACAAAATATGCTAATGTATTACTAATAATGATTTTGATTAGAGTAGATTTTAGAAAATGCTAATAATAAAATAAAATTTATATATTACAATCTATTTTTATCAAGTTACTTTTTTATTGGTGTGTTGATATTTCATTTGCTGTTGATAATGTGCTTTCATTTAATTGGATAGTTTCATCTCCAGTTGCCTTGACAATAGGAAATTAAGTTGCCTTCCCAAAACCAGTTGTGGTTGCAGAGGCAACTTAATTGCTTATTGTCAAGGCAACTGAAGGTGAAACTATCCAATTAAATGAAAGAATATTATCAACAGCAAATAAACTATCAACACACCAAGGAAAAGGCAACTTGACAAAAATAGATTGTAATATATAATTCTATTTTATTATTAGTGCTTTCTAAAATCTACTGTAATCAAGCATCTAAATTTTAGCTGTCCTACAATGAAATAGGGTGATTTTTGAGAATGTCTATGATTCCTAAAAGAATAAACACAAATCCACTCTAGATTCTTTGAATTTTTGTTTGAGATGCCCATAAATTATATTTATTTCACATTTACCTTGTTTTTGATTTGAAACTTTGTTCTTGGATTTGACAATCCTGCAATTTCAGATTTGTTACTAATTTCATGTTGTCTATGATTTGTTAGACATACAGGAAATCTCAAATTGTACATTGGAATCCCACATTTCTGATTTATATATATTGCATTTGCTTATTGTGTTTTGTCTTTAGTTAGTTGAGTTATATATGCAAGGGATCAAAAATTTGCCAATTTAAATAAATCAAAAAAATCAAATTAAATGGTTGATTTTATCAAATATTTTATTTTTCACTCATTTGAGTTGCCTGCAAATGTGATTTGAAATTTGGACTAATGATTTAACAATCCTGCATTTTTACGTTTAGGTTCTGAATTTACAGTATAAAGTACTTATTTTATTTTTTAGGGAGGTTGTTGCAAAGATTTTTTCATGGTAGAGTCAAGGATATGGATGTACAAGAATTCTGGCTACCGCCAATTTATCTAACATCCAGTCATTGCCCAATTTGGTGCCCTTCCAATATACAGTTTGACATACTGGGAATGGAAACCAAGAAATATCACATGACTGTCCAAGTATCCAGTGGCTCAAACCCATCCTGCACATGACCAACCCCTAGGTTTGATCCAACTAAATCTCTGCCCCAGCCAAATTTATATAAGTATAAAATATTATACAATAAAAGATACTTCTCTTCTTTCCTAATTCCATATTTGAAGCTTCCCCAAAAGGCGCTCCATATCAGTAGCCAGGATATCAGTCTTTTCAGAGCACCAGGAGGCCCCAAAGTCTTCAAGGACTCTCACAATGTGGGGTAGGACAGCAGATGAACTGTTGGTAAGGCCAGATAATTTTTAAATTTTTTTAGAATGTTCAACATTGTGTACTCAGATAGGAAATAAGACCTGACTTCTTATTGTCCTCTCTTTATTTTGGGTAAGTGATGATATGGAATGATGTTGATGAAGTCCCAAAAAAGGAGGACAAAGGGCTTGCAGAAGTTGAGGGGCAGAACATATTGATCAAGGGGGATCTTTGGGGCCACAGCCAGAGTTGTGACTCACCATCTGGTGTCTTCTGGTGCTGTTTAGATTTCAACAAGTTTAGTTTATTGATAGGGTAAGCTTTATTCATTTTTTCTAACATTTCAGATTAAATGGTTGGCATCAGAACCAGCTGGTGCCTAATATGAGAAACATAGTTTCTGTAGAAGGTCTCAGTTACATTTGGGTTCAGGAACTTTTATGGTACATCTTCATGCTCACCTTAATAAAATTATTTATTATTTGTTTTTATTTATTGTCTTACCTTTATCTATATTCTCTCCAGTTATCCCTTAACAGGGACAGCCTCACACATCTTCTTAATTGCAGGTTGCTGGTCATATTGTGTAGGGTTTCATTTTTATTTTATTTTTTAGTTGCTTGAACATCTCTTGATTTTTTGCTCATGCCTCCGCTTTGCAAACCCCCTGTGGCTTGAACTGCAGGTTGGCAAAAGGCAGCTGTGGTGAAGTTGACTCCCTGGTACTTGACTGCCACATATGTAAATCTAATAGTATTTTTTGGCTTAACTAATTTTAAGCTCATTTTTACTACTGTAAATTCAGAACCTAAACATAAAAGTGCGGGATTGTCAAATCCTTGGTCCAAATTTCAATCAATTTTGTGGGATGGCCTTTTTTTAATTAGATTTTTTGAGTATTTTTTTGGAAATTTGAAAATGCAGGAACTCATAGACACTTTGCAAAGTTCAAGTTGAACTGCATATTTCCAATGGACAAAATGAATTAACTGGAATCATTTTTGAAGTGTTCAAATCCATCAACCATTTTCATTAGGTTTACTATGTTTTTTGAAATTGCAGGATTGTCAAATCCAAGAACCAAATTTCAAATCACTTTTGAATGCCACTAGTAAACCCAGATATTAATTGCAAGAACTGGAATCCAAATTTAATGTACAGTAAGCACACTAGGAAACACCAACCCAAATAAAGAAGCTCCACCACAACTAAAATCAAACTAAAAATTCAATCTCAATAACCATGTTTAGACATAAAAAGTGATTAAACTTTAAAATCATCCAAAACTGGAAAGGATACAATATTATTCACTTCAAATCACAGATATAGAAATTCTGTTACTATTCAAGGCTGAATCAAGAGAAAACAACTACCCACAACTAAACCAATAAATCCAAATAAATACATATTTAATCCAAAATATATATTTTTTATTTTATTTTTATGGACTGTCAATCACATTCTCAACCCGCTCCTGCACCAGCCCGCGGGGCAGCCCGTCCACGAGGGCGTCCCAGAGGGTCCAAGAACAGACCCAGAACCCAACTCAAGGGGAGTCATGTCAATACACAGGCCTCCCAAGGTGTCAGTGCCAGCCAACCATCTCCCGCATCCCAAGCCAGAACTACCAGCCTGAATCCCAGACAGAAGCCACTCTCAAGGCCTGCTACCAAAGTCTCCTACACCAGGGTCACCGGGAACACTGAGGTTACTTACACCTCCACTGTATACCCAGTTGTCACCCGGCCCCGCACTCTTGATCCAAGAGTTGCTACTTCCTGCTCCCACGTCTTTGACACCGCCTATGAGCCATTGGCCACCACTGAGGAACCATCTGCGCCTATTGTGTATTCAACCATTGACGGCGCCACTGCAAGCAAGCGTGATCCCACCTTCTACACAAAGGTCCCCGTCCCCTGTTTTGAGCCTGGTAGCCAGGATGCCATGGTACCTGCTAAGGGCCAGCGTCAATTGACAAATAATGAGTGTGAAGCTCTCCTCAACTGCTTGAACAGGGGAATGGCAGTTTGGGATATTACGTCCCGATTTGGTGTATAAGCCAGATACATTGCTGACATCAACACCAAGTATGGCAACACCAGGCAAATTGCCAAATCCACCAAGGCTAAGCGGCAGCCCAAACTCCTTCAGCCCGCTCATATTGATGCAATCAAGAAGTAGATAGCCAAGGATTGCCACCTGGACACACTTGCTGTCCAATCAATGCTTGCCACAGAGTTTGGACTTTCTGTTTCTAAAACCCTTGTTTACAAAGCAATGGTTGATTTGGGCTTCTTGTGGAAAGTACTGGGAGTTTTGCTGTATAATAGGAACAGTGAAAAACCATCAAGGATTGACACATTTATGCCAAGACATATCTGGCACTAAAGGAGACTGGGAATGTCCAGTTCTTCTATATCAATAAATTGTTGTTTTCCTCCTCACTCAGGTCTAGGCATGGGTGGGTTGAGAAGGGGTCCAAGGACGGCGTAGCCCATTGTGCAGCTGTCTGTTCCCAGACCTATTCCATGGTTGCGCTTCTTGGTCCTTGCGGGTTGGACCAGTATCAGATGATTAAAGGCTCCCATAACAGCAGGACCTTTCTCAATTTTCTCCAAGCCGCAAAGGAGTACCTTTGGATAAATTACAGTAGCACAACCAACATTGTTGTGCTTGATAATATCAGGCTCCACAAAGTGGATCTGGTTGTGTCCAAATCCCCCCATTGAAAAAAACAGCCATTCTGCAAGCCACTGCCTTGCAGACTGTCCAATGAGACTCCTCTTCCTTCCGCCTTATTCTCTATTTCTGAATCCAATCAAGGAGGTATTTGGTTGGATCAAGAATAAGGTGAAACAAGGCCTCCCTCAGGAGACTGAGGATCTCTTCAACATTCTCAAGATCAGCTAATTTGCAATGCCACCCAATGTGGTGGCTGCTTTCTATGAGCACTCAGAATCCTTCCTCCCAAAAGCCCTGGCCTCCAAGCCAATCAGATAAATGGGCACTCTGGGTTTTATTTAGTTTTAATTTTATTTAGTTTGTTTTTATTAGGACTCAATAATTAGTATTTAAATATAAATATGTGATGTTTGAATGTATTATAGACATATAAGAATAGGTAGAAAATTTAAGTAAAATTAATTATACTAGGTATGAGGATAAATATTTTTATTATAATGCACTAAATATTATTATTAACTTTGCGCTAAAAAATGAATAAATTAAAAAAAGATAGGAATAAATTAGTTTATTTAAATAATTGCAAATCATTGATGGTACTTTGGCTTTTTTAAGCCACAAATTGGACCTTGTATTTCATCATCTGATCCTTGTTATCTCAGTGCCACTATAGCCACACGGCACAACCACCAATGATTTTCATGTATTGCTTACTAATTAGTACTTAGGACACAGGTCAAATATATCAAATATGTTTACTAAATCACATTACAAGGGAAAGGTAATTTGAGTTCTAAACAATCATTTGTTTAGAACAATAGTGGAGCGGGCCACATGATGCAGATAAATTCAATTCTTGATGTTTATCTAGGTGATAAATAAACCTGTACTTGATGAGCTAATAAATAAAAACATTTTTAACTTATTTTTAATATTTGATGTGGTTGCAACTTTAACTCATGTCTTGTAATATATTTAGATATATTAATATATAATTTACATATAAAAATTTAAAATTAAAATTAAAATGTTAAAATTAAAAAAAATTATAAATCTTAAAAGTTAAATATTAAAGTTTAAATAATCAAAATATAACAATTTTATTAAATTGTGATTTATTCAATATGAAATATTTGATATTAAAACTTGTAATATTGTAATATGTATTATTAAAATTTTAATATTAACTTATAGATACTAAATTTTTTAATATTTAAATATGTAATATTAAAATTCTTATAGTGAAATTTTAATATTACATAGTTCAATATTAAAATTTTAGTATTAAAATATAAAAAGTTAAAAAAATATTAATTTTCAAGGGGAAGATATTTATTGGGGGATGCTAACTGCAAAGGGAATGTGATTATTCCGGGAAATTATACCCCAAAATTAAATTTTCAGCTAATGCATCTAATTGGATCCACATACTCTTCTGTATGTGGTGGACAACCCTGGATGTGATTGCTACAGGGGTGGCACCCTGTACCCCAGTGGTTGCTGATCATTTGATAAAAGGCAGGCGGGTGAGTGAATTGACTAGTAGGTTTTTTGGGGGGGGGCACATAGTATCTATATAGTGTTGCCAATGCAAATGAGTCATACAGGACATGCTCAACTGTCCTGTATCCCTGTGGTGTCTTCTGGCGGTCAAGGGCTATGCGGCAAATATCCAATTGAATAGGTACATCCTCCAACTTTTTGATGTTGGTTTTTAATATGCAGTGGAGGAGGATTCCCAGGTATACCGCGACGTGGATTCTTTGTGAGGTATACTTTTCCAAGAACATGCATAATTTTTTGAATGTTTGAACTAACCTATTGATATAGGATGTTTGGTTGAACTTGAAGAGGGTTCTGGGGGCGCCTGACTTGAATCAGCCCCCCAGGCCTCGGCAAACAATATTAATAAAGGTTTAAAATTATTCACAAGGACTGCATCCCCAACTTTATTTGATAGTGCCTTAAAAACTTAATTAAAAATTTCAGATTTCAAATATTCATTTCCTATTTTAAAGTTGGTTTTTATTAAATTCTTTTCATATTTGTTGATGTTTGTGAAGGGGAATCTTTGAATGCTTTTGTATATATATTCATTGAAGTTCAGTTTGATATCCCCGCAAATTTCATTCATTTCTTTGATTTTGATATTTGATCCTAGTTCATATGCTTCCCTTATCCATGGCAAGCACCCCGCAGGTGGTGAATATTCCCTATCTTGAGCTTCAATATTAAAAAATTATTTATATTCTGTTGAATTATTTTATTCATTTGGTTTTTATTTATTTGTTTTACAGGGGCCACCAGTGACTGGTAACCCCCGTAAAACTAACTCGGCGTATAAGCTGCCACTTCCGCGACCTCATCCCCATTCCTGGTGATGACTAAAATAAATATAAGTAAAACATAAAAAGACTTACTAATTGTTTCCCCTGTGGCCCCCTCAGCCATAGGCGCCACTTTGGCAAACTTCATGAGTGTTGGATGCTCTTCATTAATTTTTCTAGGCTTAATTTTTCTTATATTTCTTGCAACTTTTGTTTCTTCTTGGTTTTCATTTGATAAAGCTTCTGTATTTCTTGAAGCGCTTCTGCCTCTTGATTGTATTTCATTTTCATCTGTTTTCAATTGATTATTTTCCTCTTCATTGGTGTTGATTTCCTTTTGAATTTCTGTTCCTTCAATTAGTTTAATCTTATTGTTTTCTTTGGCCCCAAGCCAGAACTCCCACAAATTGTAGGCCGCATTGTTGAACTTCAGACTTGATTGAAATGTTCCCTGGAGATTAAGTAATGCTTCTTTGTCTTTTCATCTATAATATTTCCCAATTTATCCAAGCACCTTCTTTTGACTGGATTAGTAGCTGGCCCTTTTTACCCAGCTTTCCTGTCACTATTTCCCTGATATTTCTTTCTATTTCAACATCCTTTTGCAGGTGTGCTTCTAATTTGTTGATCAAGTTATAGATTCTTGACATTTTGTTTGAATTCCATCAAAAACTGGTTTTTATAGTACTATCTTCAACGCATACATATTTTTATCATCATTAATAAATTAAAGACATTAAACGTAAATACTGCATTAGAATATTGCAGTTAGACATCAACTATTGATATTTTGATATTATGTGAATAACTCAATGCATTTTGTTTAATAAAATCCATTGTAAACTTGGCCTTTTCCATTATAATTTAATGAAATGAATTGTGTTTATATTAGGGCCATTAACGCTTAGTACAAATATTGAAAATTAGTGCATTTTACAGCCTGTATATTTATCTATTGGTAATAATTCTGTAAAATTTTCAGCGGATTTTGCAAGGTAATAATAATGTAATGTGTTAATAGATTACTGTTTATTGTCATTGATTGGCTGATTTTATTTGCTGTGGAAATTGTGCATTTTCTGATATTTACGCACTAGTATCCAATTGGTTGGCTTCACACCCAATTGCACAGGCAATAGGAAAACAAGCTGCCAATCTGAGACTGGATGTGGTTGGGGTGGCAGCTTGTTTTACTATTATCTGTGCAATTTGATGTGAAACCAACCAATTGGACACTAGTGCATAAATATCAGAAAATGCACAATTTCCATAGCAAAGAAAATCAGCCAATTTATGACAATAAACAGTAATCTATTAACACATTACATTATTATTACCTTGCAAAATCCGCTGAAAATTTTACAGAATTATTACCAATAGATAAATATACAGGCTGTAAAATGCACTAATTTTCAATATTTGTACTAAGCGTTAATGGCCCTAATATAAACACAATCCATTTCATTAAATTATAATGGAAAAGGCCAAGTTTACAATGGATTTTATTAAACAAAATGCATTGAGTTATGCACATAATATCAAAATATCAATAGTTGACGTCTAACTGCAATATTCTAATGCAGTATTTACGTTTATTGTCTTTAATTTATTAATGATGATAAAAAAATATGTATGCTCATAATTATATGTTACCACATCAAATGTACAACATTGTATTAATTATGGAAAATGTTGATAATATAAAAAGAAAATATTATTAATTATGAATTGAAAGAGAGATATCAATTTTAATAAGTTGTCACAAAGAAAAGATTTATTTACTAATCAAAGGACGTGAAGGGGAGGGAATGGGCAGAATGAACATTGCCTTCATCTGCGCCTGTGAAAGAGGCAGCATCAGAGATAGTGGGGAGGGAATGGGTGGTTGTTTGGGAGTCAGGGTTGGAAGGCAGGTGGCTTGATGGGGGGTTGGGGAGGCAGGGTTTGTTGACTGGGAAGGGGCAGCAAGAGCTGATTGCTTCAATTGCTCAAATTCTTCTTCTGTCACATATACTGGCTTGACAAAAGGATGGACTGGCATGGGGAGAGACAGGGGTCCTTTCTGGACTTATCACTATCACTTGCATAGAAGATGATGAGATCAAATACTTCCTGGACAAACGCAGAAGGAAAAAGCTCATACCCCTTATCAATTTGAGTGCATAGTTTGTTGTATGTGGCAGTCTTTAAGCGCCTGAGGGCGGAACTAAAATTGTAGAGACATACATCTTCAAGATGCATGTTGGCGTAGTTGATGGGGTAGGACCAGCAGGTATGCCCTGCAGCCCTGATTTCTTGGGTGGCCCATTCCCGCTGCTCCATCTCCACACTCAGTACAACTGTGTGCACGGTGTTTTGTGTGGCCCACTCCTCCAGCATTACCTTAGCTCTGTCTGGTAGGCATACCCATCTGTGATGTTCAATATTGCCAAGTAATAATTTACGCCCAATGGGGAAACTGCCAATAAAACCTCAACAAACCAATACAATATTGGGCCGTGCTTGTTCACATCAGACTGGATACGCTTCTCTCCAAAGTCTTGGATACTTGCAGATATCTTAGCATACAACAGGAAGATTAGGTCATTATGGGCCCTCATTGCCCTTCCTTTGATAAAATTAATAATAGTTGAATTGTAGGGGTCAGTGTCCACCAAAATGGGGCCACTGAGAACTTGATGGGACAAGATTCTAGCAGCAACCACAACTCTGTGCATCCACAAATTCACTATTTTTTTGTTGGTGAAGATGCCATGGAGTCCCACCTGGAGATGTACCTAGACCAGGGGCATCCGTGGGTCACGTTCCATAATGGCCATCATAAGGGGATAAGCTGTGTCACCTTTGGTCAAAGTACGGGCGCCAGTTGGGGTCTTCTTGGTAGGGGGGCCACAGTTGGCGCAGGCTTGCAGGGTTGCAGCCACAGTAGACTTTGCAAACCCCATTGCGGCTGCAATTTCCCCAAGGAACATAAGCTTCTCTTGCTTTTCAACCATTTTGAGAACAATTTATGGAGTTATTAGTTTTCTTCTGCGTCTTGCAGGCTGATTGGTTGGGGGAGGGATGTGTTCATCATGGGAACTGGACAATGTCATCTGATTGGCTGTTTTGGGGTCCTGGGCTCTCTGGGTGACCCCATGGCTCAAATGGCTGGTTCTGGATGACATTGTTGATACAGGATTTGGGTTGGCAGCTGCCTGTGCATGGTGGGCAAACAGGGCCATGCTGGAAGTTGCAGGAGAAAGAACACACTCCTGGGTAGTGCTTGCAGAGGGGCCTGCAGGTTAGGAGTGGCCATAGAGGGAGGCTTCATTATTAGAAGACCCGGCATAGCCTCACATGATTTTGTCAAGGCCAGGGAACAGCTTGTTGACTTGGTTGTTATTGAAAGAAGACATAATAAATTTTTATTAAAATTTTAAACTCAAGAAGAGGAATGTATATTTTAGTCAATTTTATTGTTATATATGTTAGTTTTGTGAATATTATGATCTAAATTTTAGCCGTCCTAAATTGGAATAGGGTGCTTTTTGAGAATGCCTATGATTCCTAAAAGAATCAGCACAAATCCACACTAGATCCTTTAGCATCTGTTTTGAGACACCCATAAATTATATTTATTTCAAATTCCTCACTATTATGATTTGAAACTTGGTTCTTGGATTTGACAATCCCGCAATTTCAGATTCTTTAAGTTTTACATGATGTCTATGATTTGTTTGAAATACAGGAAATCTCAATTCATACATTAGAATCCCGCATTTCTGATTCATGTATCCCGCATTTTTTTGCTGGGTTTTGTCTTTTGTTAGTTGAGTTATCTGCTCAAGAGATTTGAAATTTTCCAATTTAAATAAATCAAAAAAAGTCAAATTAAATGTTTGATTTTATTAAATATTTTATTTTTCACTCAGCTGAGTTGCCCGCACAAGTGATTCAAAATTTGGACCAAGGATTTGACAATCCCGCATTTTTACGTTCAGGTTCTGAATTTACAGTAAAGTAAGTAGATGAAAGACCAATTTAAGGGGCAATTTATAAGTAAATTTACTAATAAAAATGAAAAAGCTGTGTTTGACACTCTAAAAGAAAAAGTGGCTTGTTTGACACTTTTTAAGCCAAATCCTAATTTTATTAATAAAACACATGTGTGCTTATATAAAATTTGTTATTTACTATTATATTTTTATTATTAGTGTACATAGTTGTTGATTAGGCTCCCAATCATCACTATACTGGATTTAGTGGTGTAGACATTAATCAAATACCCCACTTGTTTTACATTATGTCATTTCCAGGTTTTTGGATTAAGTGGTGCCACATAAATTAAGCCTGATTTATTAAGAGATTTCATATATAATTTTTAAAAAACTGAAACAAAACATCTTCTTTGTTTGACTCTTTCCACTTGACACCTAATTAGTTTTGGATTTAACTAATCAAAAGCTCAGATTTAAGGCTAAATTAATATGTGATGCACTATGAGCACCACTTGGCACCCATCCACTTGGCACTTTAACTTGGGGACTAGTACAGAGAGCTTCTTAAACATTTTAACTAACACTATGGTAAATAATTTACTCCCAGCTTCTCCCAGCATAATATAATCACTAATAAACACTTTCCCACTCATTTACTTTTTTAACTTATGTTTAATTTTTTTTAATTTTTGAGCATATAAAACTGCCTTGCTTTTGGGTTAACTTTTGAACCTGTTTTTAAATTAAGCAAGTTCTTTGTAAAAAACATAGTAGTTTTGATTTTTCTGCTCAACTCTGAAAAACTTGACAGTAAGAATTCAGCTTTTTAAAGCTAATTGACAGTGCTAAACTTGACACTTTACTATGTTTTGAATATTTAACATCCAATAAAAAATTCCACATAATAATTCTTTTGCAATTATAATCTACTACTCTTTCTGTTACTCCTCATATAATTTTTATATATTTTATCTTAATTTTAATTATAATTTTTCATTAATTTAGCGTTAAGATGTTATGCTGAACCTAACATCTTTGATGCTTCATCATAAAATCATTTATTTTCTATGTTTTAACCTTTATATCTATACTTTGAGTTTCTATTTACTTGGTTATGTTTTTTTCTTGATAAATAAAACTTTATTTACATGCTTTTTACTTAAATTTTGCTTTGCTTTACCTCTTTGTGTTTGATATATCTTCTCAGTTATTTTATTTACAAAACTAAACTTTTCTTTAGCCAAGATCATCCAAATCAAGCAAACAGCCCAAGCGCAAAGCCTCCAAGTGTCACAGTAAGTTCCATAATGCCAGGGATTATTTGGCCAAGTAGGAAAGCCAGGAAATTGTTAACAAAGCTGACTGTTTTACCAGACTTGAATCAAATGGTTGATTGCAAATGGGTTACAGCTGCTCCAGTTCACCAGTCAAATCCAATTCCCTTCTGTAAGTTGATGTTGATAAATCAACATAACTTAAGGGTCACCAGATATGAACTTATTAATCAGCATGGTTGTCATAAATTAGTCACCCAAGGGCTCTTTGCAACCTGGACCAGATACTCACTTGATAATGTGGAAGGAATAGGAGCCCAGGATCCAGGTGGTATTGCTTAGTCAATTTTTGATATATATTGAATAATTTTCACTGCTTCAACTCTAAGAGTTGAGTCCTCTCAAAATTTCACTCAATAAAAATCAAATATCCTCTGATTTAACTTTATTTTGAAATGCATCCTGTAGTTGGCCTTCTGTGCTACATTCCATACAATCTAATTCTAAGCTGGATCATTACTGGAAGATAGGGCCCTGCAGTTGTAACTTTGTTGTTGGCACCTCCCAATGCTAATTTCATGCCTGCCAATCTTGGAGCTGTCCCCCCTGTCTTTGAAACTGAAAATCATGTTGCATCTCAATGTCCTGAATTTTATTCTGAAGATACCCTGATGCTTTTACAGACTATTTATCTTGGGCTACTTTGGTTAGAATTAATTATTTTAATTAATCCTAGTATCTCAATTGGAAATCTCACAAAAAATATCAGAAGCCACGTTGGTGGTTAATCATTAATTCTATGTGGATTTGGATGGTAATTACCCACCATTTAGAAACGGCTTCATACTATCCTGCAATTTCTGTCACATTACTCAACTCTTCTACGTCTGAGTTTTTGGAAGCAGTTTTTCATTAATTTGTGTTTCTTTTCTCCTGTTCTGTCAAGATATCTATGTTTACCATGTTTATTTGTATAAGTTTTTTCTGAGTTTTCAGTTTGGACTTTTCTTTAATTTTTGGTTTCCATCTCTGGTTGCAGTTGTTGAGACTGGATCTTCTGCTTCCTATTTCTGCCGTGCCATGTCATTTTGGCATCCAGATTATTTTCCTGCTCCACCCACTGATGAAATTTTGTGTGAAGTTTTGTCAGCTTTATCATTCTATTCTGGTTCAAGCCTTAGTCATAAACCCCAAGTTTATCATGTGATGACAAAGGTTTCTGAGGATGCTTGTGAATGGTTGTTGTCTGCAATGGAGCGCAATCCATGTGTTTTGACAAAAAGTGCATCTCTGTACCCTCTGTTAAAAAATTAGTGTGTATCTATTGAGGAGCTCAAAGTAATTGTAAGTTGTACGCCTTCCAACAGGGTACTACTCCACTTTCAATATTCCTTCCTCAGTTTCTTGCCTACTGCTGTACAATCAATGTTCCTGAGGTGAATAAACTCTCAGTGTTGTGGTTAGAAGTTGACCAGACTGCCCAAGATTTGGCAGTTTGGGATTCCATGTTAACTGCAACTGAGGCCCTGGTAAGCCAAATTCTTTCTTTGGTCTCAAATCTGTTGACTTCCAAGCAAGGTTCAATGGAGATCAAAGCCACACCCGCCACACACTCCTAGTTTTCAGGGACTTGTTCTGCGGTGGCATCCTCCAGCCAGGGTCAGGATTGTTCTTCCTGTGTTTCTTCTCAGGCGCAATTGGTAATTTTGAACAAACCCACTGAGGCAAATGAAGTGCCAGTAGTGGCCATCCCTGAAAGTTCATTAGCTATGCTTCAGCACGCCGTACCCACAAAGTCTTCAACAGTTGAGTCCAAAGAGTTGCCCCTTGTTCCAATTGATTGTGATCATCCTGTCATTCCTGTTGCTGTCCAAGAAACGATCAAGCAATATTTTCAGGAGCACCCTGCCTCCTTAGCTGCTATCTGTACCACCAAAGAGAAGCATACTCCTGCTGAGATTGCAAAATTTGCTGCAAATAAATCTACTTCTGGTTACTTCTTGTTTTATATAAGCATTGACATTGGTCAAACCATCTATTGGCCAGAAATTCTGCTAGATACAGGTGCTTCTGAGAACTTCATGAGTGTTGAGACTGCAGGCTTTCTGCAACTCAAGTATCACCCTGGAATACTTATTAGGGGTGGAAACTGTCAAATGTTTCCCTCTTTCCAGCTTAAGAAGCTGGTGACATTTGTAGTTGTGGGTCAGTCTTTTACTGCAAGGTTCTTCATTTGCTCTACCCTTATTTATCCTATTATCTTGGGGGTGGTCTGGTGACACAACCATAATGTGTTGACTCTGTTAAAAGAAAATAAGTTGCAAGTGGACCACTCTTCAGGCATATCCATCTGTATTCTGTTGTTGGATATGTCATAATTAGAGCATTCTTCTCAAACAATCCAGTCTGTCCCTGTTCCTGTCCCTGCACCTGTTAGTTCAGATTTACCCACATGCCTTTAACCCTGGTCCGCAGCATTTGATGCCACTAGGGGTGAGGTCCTTCCTAAGCATACTCAGTTTGACTTTGACTTTAAAGTTACTGTTGATCTGATTTGTATTGTGTCTCCTATTTATCCTTTGACCTTGAAGGAGGACGCATGTTTAGAGGAGTGGACTCAAGACATGTTGGCAAAATATTATATCTTTAAGAAGGCTTCTTCAATCTGCTCTCCACTGCTGTTTGTACAAAAATCTGATGGTTCTCTTTGATCTTGTGTTGATTATGGGAACTTAAATAAACATTACTATTCCTGAAACCTACCCTTTACCCCTTGAGGCACAAATTTCTTGGTGTGTTGAGAAGGCAAGGGTATTCTTGAAGCTTGATCTGTTGAATGTGTTCAATCAGATTAGGATTGCAGAAGGAATGGAATGGTTGACAGCATTCAGGACTAAGAAAGATATCTTCCAGTTCTGCATCATGCCTTTTGGATTGAAGAATGCTACAGCTTGCTTTCAGCAGTTAATTGATTCAGTCTTGGGGGACCTCCTGGGTGTATGTGCCATTGTGTATATGGATGACATCTTGGTTTTCTCTCCAGATGAGAAGTCACATCAGGCCCACCTGTCAGCAGTTGTATAGTGCATCCTCCAGGAAAACTTGATCATCAAAAGAAGTAAGTGTGAATTCTTTAAGCGTAAGGTTACCTTCTTGGGTAATATTATCTTTGAAGATGGTCACACTATTGCTCCTGACAAGGAAGCAGCAGTTTGAGAGTATGCTACTCCTGTAACAGTATCCCAACTCCAAAGTTTCTTGGGAACCTATACGTTTTTGAAGAAATTTACACCACACTTGTCTGAAGTGGCTGACCCCTTATATTTGGCTAACAGAAAGACAACTTTGGTCTGGACACCTGAGTGTGCAAACACATTCACAGCAGTCAAGGCTCTTTTGTTGTATTCACCTGTGTTGAGACATGTAGATCCTGAGCTCCCTTTTTTGGTTTCCACAGATGCCTCCAAATATGCTGTGGCTGGTGTGTTATTACAAACTGCTGGTGATGAGGTTGAGAGACCTGTAGGGTATTTCTCCCAAAAGATGGAAGCTCGGGAATGCAACTACATGATTTAAATAAGGAATTGTTGGCAGTTGTGGAATCCTTAAAACATTGGCACCACCATCTCATGTCAGTGTGTCATTTGTTTGCTGTAAGAATTGACCATAAAGCTTTTCTGTATTATCACCAACCTAGGGTTTTGTCAGGTTGCCAATCCAGATGGCATAGTGATCTGACAAGATACAAGTTTTGCTACAAGTTCATTAAGGATACGGATAATCACTTGAAAGATGCGCTGAGCATAAACCCTTCTCATCTCCTGGATGCTGATATAAACACTGAGTTTAACATGCACACTATGATTCCAGTTGAGGCTGTGGTTCCTTTTGTATTACCACCACCTGCTTTTCTGGCCACTATGTCCTTAACCAAGGGCGCAGACCTATACTCATATTCCAAAGTTAAGTTTCTGCAGCCTCTGTCCAAAGGTTATGATAGGCTATTAAAACTAGCATGTGCAAACCAAGTTGGTCAGCCACAGGGATATCACAAGATAGGTACAGTCTTATATCATCAAGGTTGCTTGTGGGTCTCTGAAAGAACCATTTGGGATAAAATCATGAAGGCCCATCATACCTGTCCAACAGCAGGCCACCCAGGGAAAAACAAAACAGTGGAACTAATCCGCTGCCAGTTTTCCTGGAAAGGTTTGACAGTGCAGGTAGCAGCTTTTTTTAGACTGCCTGGTATGTGTTTGATCCAAGGAAAGCCAGAACAAGACTACTGGTTTACTGATTCCACTACAGCCTGCTGCAGGACCCTGGATATCTGTATCAGTAGATTTCATTAGTGAACTTCCTAATTCTAATGGGTTTAATGCAATTATGGTGGTGTTGGATTGTTTCAAAAAAATGGCAAACTTTGTACCTTGATCAACCATAATTACTTTGGTGGAAACAGATAGGTTTTCTGTGAATAGGATCTTCTCCCTACATGGCATTCCAATGGAGATTTTGAGTGATCATGGACCCCAATTTATTGCTCAGTTTTGGGAAGCTTTTACTGGAATTATTATATCAAATTGTGCCGTTCTACAGCTTTCCACCCCCAATCCAATAAACAAATGGAGAGGATAAACCAAAATTTAGAGGTCAACCTGTGTTGCTATACTAATGCGCAACAAGATGACTGGTGTGCTAACTTAACCATGGCAGAGTTCACATATAATAACGCCCTGCACACGTCAACCCAAGTCTTGACATTCTATGCCAATGTGGGCTACAATCCCTTGTTCAACATGGGTCCTTGTTTGGTTAGCAACGTGGAAGCTGCAACTGATCAGGCTGCTGCATTGAAGCAAGTTCATCAGGAGCTCCAGGTTACTCTCACTGCTGCCGTGACAACTTACAAGGAATACACAGATTGCAAGCTCCAGGAAGGTCCAACCTACCAACCAGAGGATCTGGTTATGGTTGATGCTTGCAATATGAAACTGAAGGTTCTTTGCCGCAAATTAGGTCCCAAGTAAGTTGGTCCCTTCAAAGTTATGCGTCAAATTGGTCCCTCTCCATATCAACTAGATTTACCCCCGGCTTTTAAGATTTTCCACACCTTCCATGAATGATTACTTACTCCTTTTAAGGGTACTGAGATTCCTTCTTCCCAACCCATTCTGGTGGAAGGAGAACCTGAGTATGAGTTGAATTGCATTTTGGCTTCTTGTAGGAATCAACATTGTCTAGAGTATTTGGTGTTGTGGAAGGGTTATCCTGACTCTGAAAACTCATGGGTTCCCCAACACAATTGCTCCAAATTCCTCAGATCTGATCTGTGAGTTCTACAATTGCCACCTAACTGCCATTGGTCACCTCAAGCTTACCTTGGCCGCAATGAAACTTCCCCCTGCCTATAAAAACTTTTCCTTATCCCATTTTCTGGATGGTGGTATTGTGCCCCAGGCTAAAGCAGAGGGTAATGTCATGGTAAGTTCCATAATGCCAGGGATTATTCAGCCAAGTAGGAAAGCTTGGAAAGCCAGGAAATTGTTAACAAAGCTGACTGTTTTACCAGACTTGAATCAAACGGTTGATTGCAAATGGGTTACAGCTGCTCCAGTTCACCGGTCAAATACAATTCCCTTCTGTAAGTTGATGTTGATAAATCAACGTAATTTAAGGGTCACCAGATATGAACTTATTAATCAGCATGGTTGTCAGAAATTGATCACCCAAGGGCTCTTTGCAACCTGGACCAGATACTCACTTGACAATGTGGAAGGAATAGGAGCCCAGGATCCAGGTGGTATTGCTTAGTCAATTTTTGATATATATTGAATAATTTCACTTTTTCAACTCTAAGAGTTGAGTCCTCTCAAAATTTCACTCAATAAAAATCAAATACCCTCTGATCTAACTTTATTTTGAAATGCATCCTGTAGTTGGCCTTCTGCGCTACATTCCCTAAAATCTGATTCTAAGCCAGATCATTACTGTAAGATGGGGCCCTGCAGTTAGAACTTTGTTGTTGGTACCTCCCAATGCTAATTTCATGCCTGCCAATTTTGGAGTGGTCCCCCCTGTCTTTGAAACTGAAAATCATGTTGCATCTCAATGTTCTTAATTTTATTTTGAAGATACTCTGATGCTTTCACAGGCTATTTATCTTGGGCTACTTTGGTTAGAATTAATTATTTTAATTAGTCCTAGTATCTCAATTGGAAATCTCACAAAAAATATCTGAAGCCACATTAGTGGTTAATAATTAATTCTATGTGGATTTGGATGGTAATTCCCCACCATTTAGAAATGGCTTCATACTATCCCGCAATTTATGTCACACCAAGGGCTCTAAAGAACCTGCCAGCACCCTCAAGTGTGTTAAGAAGCCTCCAAAGACAAAGTTTTCAACTCCCTCTCCCCCCCACTCCATTTTCTCCCACTCCTCCCCCCTCACCTTCTCCTCACCACTCATCACCTAATAAATCTGATAATGATTTAACTGACCACTCCTATTATCAGTCAGAGGCCAACTCTGAGACCACTAAGGAGCGCTGTAATAAGAAAGGAAAGGCTGCCAAGGAGCCCACCTCTTCTTCTGGTAAGAAAAAGGAGGCATTCAAGAAGGCCTTGAAGAACCCTCCCCCCTCCCTCATCTGATCCCAAGATGAGCCTGAGTGTCATGAATGACATTTCAATACTTGTATTGAAAACCCAAGAGTCAAACCCCAGTTCCCTGAAGGCGGATCAAACCCTCCAGGACATACCAAGACCCGCCAACCCGTTAAATCACAGGCTCAATTGTTTAATTACCCTGCAACCCGCTGGCCTGCTACAGAGAGTTCCCTGAATAGTTGCCAGTCTGCCGCCAAACTGGTGCCAATGAAGACCCATGCCTGCAAAGGAGATGTAACCTGGCTAACAGAGGTTGGGATAGGACCTACTGCCAACCTGCCCAACACCAATACTGAAGTTTTGAAACCAACATTGGAAACCCTGGAATCAAACCCTGACCCTCCAAAGACTACTTGAGTCACACAAAGTGGATGAGAAACCGCCCACTTGTTAAATTGCAAACCCAAGTTAATGAGTTACTCTGAGACCTGCCAGTCTCCCAAGGACAATTCCCCAAATAGTCACCAGATTGATACCAACCTTGAGCCACCAAAGATCCAAACCTATACAGAGGTTGCAGCTTGCCTTAAGGAGGTTAAAACAAAACCTATTTTTAACTCTGCCAATGACCACCAGCAACTGCCAGCCTTCTGTCCAGAAGGGGTAGTACAATTGAACTACTCAGGTGACATAGTGAACAGTGGCAGCAGAACAAAGCATTGACACTTCTATTTGCCAGAGCAGGCACAACCTGGTAATGCTGCCCTTGAAACCAGAAGCCAAGATCCATGCCCCGCCAGTGCCTTGTCTGCAAACCTGAACCCTGCAAAAATTGAAGAAGCAAAGTCCCATGGTATAAAAATCCCGGCGGTATGGTGATGACCACATTGTCATTTTTGATAATAAAGTTTTATGAAACTTTGGTTTAAACAAATATTACCTTACCTAGTCTTAGTGATCTTCCATCTTAACTCCGTTCCAGTAGACCATCAGGCACCTGCCTCCCCTGGAGACCATCCTGCTGATCCCACCCAGGCACTATACCGTCCCCCAGGAGCCCCCTTTGAACCTGTGCATTTTACTGAATACCTGTCCAACTCAGCCTACGCGGAGTACAACTTGGAGACCATCCTCATTGATGATCCTTTGGCCAGGACTAGAGAAACTGAATACATAGGACGTAAAGGAAAGTGGTACAAAAGGCTGCCAAGATTGTTCAAAGACAAGTGCAATTATCTGCCTGCCTACTTTGTTCCCATGACTCCGCCCTTAACCCCACAACCTGACCGTTCAATGGAGACCCCCACTGCTGCAGAGACCACATCCACTCAACTATTTAGAGTACTCTATATCACCTTGACAGGAATGGCAGATTCCATGATCCCTACCTCTGGACCCTGGTCCTTACTCGGGCAATCTATGTCTTATATTATCAAGTTAGCACCCATTCTATGGTGGGCTTTACCCGCTGGCTTGGCCCAACCCTGTCCCAAGCCGTTCAATGCCTCTACCTATGCCTGGTTTCCTGACATTATGACAATATTTTACAAACACAGTAACCTGGGCCCCAAGATGTTGTTAACACTTGGGGCAACTTGTATGCTTTTTTTTGTGATAATCACTTATTACACCCATAAGTCAATTACCTCCCTGATACTCTCATGGATGAAGAACCAACCCGCCAAAGAATTGAAAGACCCTGCACCTGGTGAAGAACCCCAGAACCCAGCCACGTCACAAGTTCAGAATGTGATAGTGAACCAGACCACAACCAAGGTGGATATACCCCAGATGGGCAAACTCACCTTAGAAGAAGCTTGCTGAGCCATGCCAGTCCTCTGCCTTCACTTCCAAACCAACGCTAATGCCTACCCCAGTGACACTGAGAAAGTCTTGGGGATGGCCACTATGCTATCAGGAGATGCACTGGATTGGTTCAGGAAAGCCACTGCCAAAGATGTTGAATTTTGCCTGGACTATTCAAAATTTGAGGCTGAGCTCATGAGCACTGGCAATGACCAAGACACCAGATACTATGCGCTGAACTTGATGTTAGAGATCTGACAAGCAAACTGCCCTATCCAAGCCTATATTAATGAGTTCCTTAAACTTAAGAAACGCACCCAACTTGAAGATGAACTATCTGCCATTATCTTCAGAAAAGGAGTTAACTCAGCCATGAACAACCTGTTGAAGCACCACCCTCCTACACTGAGCCTGGAGGAACTACTACCCCTATGCAAAGGCCTGAGTCTAAACCAAGAGAGACAGAACTTGTACCTGGCCCAAGCCGGCAGAGCCACAACGCCCAACCAACCAGGAATGTCCCCTGAAGAGTTACAATGCCACTATCAAGATGGGTTATATTTTTACTGTCACAAGGCCGGTCAACTAACCAGAGCATGCCCTAAGAAGAATACACCTCCTGTATCCTTGGCACAAATAAACACCTCTGCACAATATTACAAATTCATCCAAGTGACCATAGACTGTGTGGGAATCAAGCGCCAGATTGAGGCCTTTATTGACACAGGAGCTGATGAAAGCTTTATTGACGCCAACCTGGCAAAATAATTAGGATTAACAGCTTCAGAACGCAGCCTATAAGTAACCATGGGAAACAGTTCCCTGGACACTGGTTACAAGTGTGAACAGGAACTTCCTTTGACAATTGGACAGAACGCATATCCAACCCCTTGATCCTCTTGCCAGGACTGCCACATCCTCTAGTACTAAGAGACTCATGGTTGGACAGACATGGCCTGATTCTAAACTATTGTGAGCAGACCGACACCTTGGGACAACCTGAGTCTTGTGATACCGTTCCATTCTGTATAAGCCATGGCGGAGCACCAACCAACAGACTCTTAACTATAAAGATGGAACCCAGATTTGGGACACTACCCACCGCCTTGAAGAAGTGGGGCCATGTATTTAGCAAAGAAGAAGCCACAAGACTACCCAGCCACTCAATCTACAACCACGCTATAGATCTGCTACCAGGTACCCAACCACATCACGGCCCCATCTATAGTTGCAACCACCGTGAGCAAGTGGCATTGAAAGCTTACCTGGAGGATATGACAAAAAAGGGTTTCATCCAAGTGTCAAAAGCACCCTGCTTGTTGCCCATGCTGTTTGTAGGGAAAAAGGATGGCAGAATACATCCATGTGTAAACTACCAGAAACTGAATAACATTACAGTGAAGAACTGCTACCCCATCCCTAACGCTGATGACCTTTGTGATGTACTGACCGGAGCCCAGGTGTACTCAAAAATTGACCTTTGTGATGCCTTCAACCAGATCCAAATCAAAGATGGAGACAAATACAAGACAGCTTTCAAAACCAGATATGGGTTGTACAAGTACCTAGTAATACCATTTGGTCTCTGCAACGCCCCCAGCACTTTCCAAAGTATGATCAACACTGTCCTAGGGGAGTATCTTGACCACTTTTGTGTTGTGTACTTAGACAACATCCTCATCTACAGAAAGACTCACAAGAAACACCTGCGCCACCTGGATTTTATACTAGAGAAACTCTCCCAAGCAAACTTACACACCAAGCTTAAGAAATGTGAATTCTTTTAATATGAGGTTGAATTCCTGGGATACATAGTGAAGACTGGCGGGTTTTCAATGGCACAGGACAAAGTAGAAGCAATAATGTCTTGGCCAATGCCCAAATGTAGAAAAGATGTGAGAAGTTTTTTGGGCCTGGCAAATTATTGTAGGGATTTCATCCAAAAGTTTTCTCACATCACCTTGCCCCTGACCCACCTGTGCTCTGACAAGGTCACCTTTATTTGGACTCCGGAATGCACCACCGCCTTTGAGACCCTGAAACTTGCTTTCACCTCTGCCCCCGTTCTGGACATGCCCAGCCTGTCCAAGCCATTCATACTGGAAACCAACGCATCCAACTTTGCAGTGGGCAGGGTCCTTCTTCAGGAAGGAGGGGATGGTATGCTACATCCTGTAGCATATTACTCTAAGAAGATGCTGCCTACCAAAGGAAACTACCCAATCTACAACAAGGAGATGCTTGCTATAATAAAGACCTTGAAACATTGGCACCAATACCTATGTGGCGCCAAGTTTCCAGTAAAGGTCCTAAACAACCACAAGAACCTGGTTTATTTCTTTAAACCCAGACAGCTGAACCAAAGCCAGGCCAGATGGGCCTTGTAATTAGCCAACTACACCTTGACCATTGACTACAAGCCTGGGAAGGTGAACATGGTACCTGACGCCCTGAGTAGAAGAGCTTATCTGACCCCTTCCTCTGCAGAAACCAAGGACCACAACACAAATGTACTCCTTGACCCTGCCAGCCTAGGTATCCAATTGATGTACCTGAAGATTATGGCCCAAAAACCTGATATAATTGAGGCGCAGAAATGAGACAAATATTCAGCGGAACTTGTTGATGACTTGACCTCAGACCTAGAGAGCCGCCACCACAAGAAAGGATTTTTGCTGAAAGGATCCATCCTGCTATTATACAACCATATCTATGTACCAGAAGGTGAAACAAGGACCAAAGTACTCATTGATTATCATGACTCAGAGATGGCTGGCCACCCTGGCAGACTCAAGACACTCCGAGGAATCAAGAAGAATTACGCTTGGCCCCAAATGGACAAAGACATGGCTGCCTACATCAAAGGCTGTGAGTCATGTGGAAGAACCAAAACCTGTAGATCTAAACCTGAAGGCCTGCTAAGACCACTAGACATACCAGCAGGACCCTGGCAGTCTTTTTTAATGGATTATATTGTAGAACTTCCCCTCTCCAATTTGTCCAATGCCACCCTGGTCATGGTAGATAAGTTTACTAATATGTCCTATTTTATCCCTACCACCACCCACTGCACTGCTGCAGAGACAGCTAGACACTTCCACAACCGCATCCTAACTCAACACGGTACTCTGGCGGAAATAATCATTGATAGAGGACCCCAATTCAGCTCTAAATACTGAACTCAGGTGATGAAGGAATTGGGGGTAAAGCACTGTGTGTCAACCTCTTACCATCCACAGATCAATGGTCAGACTGAACAAGTGAGCCAAATACTTGAACAATACCTACAATGCTACGCCAACACCAACCAAGATAACTGGGCAGAGATGCTACCCATGGCACAGTATGCTTACAACAGCAAAGACCACCCATCTACCGGAATGTCCCCCTTCAAAGCCAATTATGGCTTTGACCCATCCTGGGACCCCAGTATTGGTAGTAAGGAAATAAACCTGTCAGGACGAGCCTGGATTGAACAGATACATGACACCTAACAAACCTGTCTTAAGAATCTGACCTGTGCTGTCCAGACTTATAAGGCATTTGCAGACAAGAAGAGGACCCCTGGAAAACCGTTGAAAGTAGGAGACAAAGTCTATCTGGACTCTCAAAACGTGCCTCTGACTGTTCCCTGTCAGAAGTTAGCCCACAGAAGAAGTGGTCCCTACAGGATCACCAAGCTAGTAGGAAAAGTAGCATTTGAACTAGAATTACCCCCTTGTGGAAGATACATAATGTCTTTCACTGCGCGCTTCTATTCAAGAAAGAAGGAAACTCCCTTCCCCACCAGAAACTCAAGACCAACCCCCTCCCATCCAAGTAGGACGCTCTGAAGAAAACAAAGTTGAATATGTTCATGGGGACTGTACCCACTATAAAACCCTCCAGTACTACGTCAAGTGGAAGAGATACCCACCTGAGGAAAGCACCTGGGAACCATTAAGCAACCTATTCAACGCCCAACTAGAAATCTGAAAATATCTTGAGAAGAAGGCCAGGAAGGAAGGGACCCCTGGGAAGGAAGGGGATGATGTCATGAATGACATTTCCATACTTGTATTGAAAACCCAAGAGTCAAACCCCAGTTCCCTGAAGGCGGATCAAACCCTCCAGGACTGACCAAGACCCACCAACCCGTTAAATCACAGGCTCAAATTGTTAAATTACCCCACAACCCTCTGGCCTGCTACAGAGAATTCCCTGAATAGTTGACAGTCTGCCGCCAAACTGGTGCCAATGAAGACCCATGCCTGCAAAGGAGATGTAACCTGGCTAACAGAGGTTGGGGTAGGACCTACTGCCAACCTGCCCAACACCAATACTGGAGTTTTTAAACCAACATTGGAAACCCTGGAATCAAACCCTGACCCTCCAAAGACTACTTGAGTCACACAAAGTGGATGAGAAACCACCCACTTGTTAAATTGCAAAGCCAAGTTAACGAGTTACTCCAAGACCTGCCAGTCTCCCAAGGACAATTCCTCAAATAGTCACCAGATTGATACCAACCTTGAGCCACCAAAGATCCAAACCTATGCAGAGGTTGAAGCTTGCCTTAAGGAGGTTAAAACAAAATCTATTTTTAACTCTGCCAATGATCACCAGCAACTGCCAGCCTTCTGTCCAGAAGAGGTAGTACAATTGAACTACTCAGGTGATATAGTGAACAGTGGCAGCGGAACAAAGCATTGCCACTTCTATTTTCCAGAGCAGGCACAACCTGGATATGCTGCCCTTGAAACCAGAAGCCAAGATCCATGCCCGCCAGTGCCTTGTCTGCAAACCTGAACCCTGCAAAAATTGAAGAAGCAAAGCCCCATGGTATAAAAATCCTGGTGTTATGGTGATGACCACATTTTCATTTTTGATAATAAAGTTTTATGAACCTTTGGTTTGAACAAATCTTACCTTACCTAGTCTTAGTGATCTTCCATCTTAACTCTGTTCCAGTAGACCATCAGGCACCTGCCCCCCTGGAGACAATCCTGCTGATCCCACCCAGGCACTATACCATCCCCCAGGAGCCCCCTTTGGACCTGTGCATTTTACTGAATACCCGCCCAAGCCGGCCTATGCAGAGTTGACTTGGAGATCATCCTCATTGCTGACCCCTTGACCAGGACTAGAGAGACTGAATACATAGGACGTGAAGGAAAGTGGTACAAAAGGCCGCCAAGATTGTTCAAAGACAAGTACAATTATCTGCCTGCCTACTTTGTTCCCATGACTCTGCCCTTAACCCCACAACCCAACTGCCCAATGGAGACCCCCACTGCTGCAGAGACCACGCCCACTCAACTATTTGGAGTACTCTATATCACCTTGACAGGAATGGCGGATTCCATGATCCCTACCTCTGGACCCTGGTCCTTACTTGGGCAATCTATGTCTTATATTATCAAGTTAGCACCCATTCTATGGTGGGCTTTACCCGCTGGCTTGGCCCAACCCTGTCCCAAGCCGTTCAATGCCTCTACCTATGCCTTGTTTCCTGACACTGAGGAATACTCACAGAAGTTCAAAGCTTCTGGTCACATGGCTTGGAATCCACTGGCCATCCACAACATCTGCAATGTGGACAGAGAGTTCAAAGTCTCCAAGAGCTTCCCCTGTTAATTCCCAATCATGTCTGTAAAGAGTGGCCCTGGCTATGTTACCAACAATTACATCTTTAACTATAAAAATCAAAAAACCCAAACAAAAAGCAAGCACTTTTTCTGTGAGGATAAGAATTATGGTGACTGCCTGAACACCAAGGGCTGGGAGTGGGTCACAGCTGAGAAGGGGGAGCACTCTTGTGAGCCCCCAATAACCTAATTACAAGAATACTCAAGTTGTATCTTGTGCAAGTGATTCCCACCTCTGCTAATATCTGAGCTTCTATTTTAGCTATCAAGGCCTTGAAGCACCTAAAGCCCAACAATCTCAAGTTGGTGCCAACTCAGGAGTAGTTGTTTAAATCTATTAGAAAAAAAGCACATTGCTGCCAATCCCCCTCCCCCTAAGGCCTCTGACGTCCTCTCAGAGCTTACACTCACCCATGAGCTCAAGAAGCTTCCAAGTGGGGAGCTCTTCCTCCTGCACAGCAATGGGGCAGGCTCCAAGGACCATATTATCTGCTACACAACTCAGCAGAACCTGATGGAGTTGAATAGGGCTTCAACCTGGCTAGTTGACAGTACCTTTACCACTTGCCCCTGGATGTTATAACAGCTCTGGATGATTCATGCCCAGATAGACATCTGGGTGATTTCACTTGCCTTCTTTCTTCTCCCTGGGGTCACTGAGACCATCTATACCTGTGCTTTTGCCATCCTCTGAAAAGCACTCTCCCTCCTTTCCCCAACAACAACAATGCCAAGAAGACCTTCCCACACCTGCACCAACTCTCCTGGCGCTGACAAGGACCAGGCCACCCTGGACTTGGAGGAAAATGTAAGGGTGAGAGCTCTGGGGCCTCACATGTGCATTATGGACTTTGAGCCTGCTCAGTTCAATGTATTTGAGCAGCTGTTTAGAAGGAAGTTGAAGGGGTGCCACTTCCACTTCCTTCAAGCAGTTGCTTGTAATTTTCAGGCCCATGCTGAGCTTAGTAGGTTGAGCCAGAGGGATACTTTGGACACCTGAAAATTTGTGCTGGCACAGTTTAGTGCCTTGGCTTTTTTAAAGCCAGAGCACACTGTGCAGGGGTTCAAGGTTCTCTCAAAGTATCACTACATAGCAGAACATCTGAAGTTCAAGCCTTTCCACAAGTACTTTGAGCCCCAGTGGATTAAGAAGGTTGTCACTCAGAGGTGAGGTAAGGCCTGCGCCAAGGCCAGCTAGAATGTGTACCAGGCGGCTGTCAACGGGGAGATGAAGACCACTTTGGGTCTAGAGGCTTATCACAAGCATCTTAAGGCCAACTTTGGGCTTCATCCTAAGTTCAATAAGTTCTTCTCCCTCCTGCAGCATGAGAAAGAGAAAATCATCTCCAAGCTCAGAGATCTTGCCAACTGCGTTCCCCCACCAAGCCTACAACCTGCTCCACCCTCTTCACCAAGGCCATCCAGGGTGCAGCCAAGCGCAAGTACAAGGCCTCTGGGCTTAAGCAGCATCTTGAGCTAATTGCCACTGCCCTCCTGGAAGGGGCTAAAATAAAGAAGGGGAAGAATGATGAAGAATAAACTTGCTTGCTTATTTGATTTTTACTTTTTACTTTTTAGTTTTGATCATTTAGTTTTTAGTTTTAGTTTTTTCATATTTGATTTAATTAGATAGTAATGATTATTTTATGTATATATGGTAAGTTTGAGATGAATAGTTATAGTTGAAAGTGAATGAATTATCTTAATTTCGATTAGTTTACTAGTAAAACATAAGATATTCACAGTTGTGCTATTATAAACTATATCAAATAAATATTAATATTTCTTTATATTTCAAATAGCTTATATTGTTGTGTTTATGTTTATTTTTGGTTCATTGGGATTTTAATTTAATGGTAATCAAAAATATTTTTATAATAAAGAGTGTAAATTACATAGTAAAATGAGAAATAGTTGCTTATTTCTCATTATTCTCATTAGTTGAAATATACTTTTTATTGCTATTTTGAGCTCTCTGGGGCACTTTAGTATGACATAGCTGTAAGGCTTAATTTTTTATATTAAAAGTTTTCAGTACATCAAGATCTGTTAATTAAAAAAGTGTCAATTTCCAGTTGTTGATCAGGGAAAAAGCTGAATTCTCACTTTACTATAGTGTCAAGCACCAGGGAGTCAAACTTACCACAGTTGCCCCTACTAGGGAATAACAACTCCTTTCAGCTGGTCCCTGGCTTTGACCTAGGACACACAATAGGAACTGGTGACCAGGAATCCCACACCCCTGGAGATGAAATAATGCTGGCTTGAATGGGGAGATAAAGACTACAACAAGCCTTGAGGTATGGCTCAAGAATCTCAAGACCAATCCTGGTGCTGCCCCCAAGTTTCATAATATCTACCAAAAGCTCCAACAGGAGCAAGAAAGAGCTGTCTTGGAATTTGGGGACCTGGATAGCTGGATGGTCCCAAGGAGAGAAAGACCAAGGATAAGGGCTATCAGGGGCTGCTCAACTGGTAGCCAGGAAGGAGTGTAAGGTGAAAAAGATCAGAATGTATCTGGGAGATATTGCCAATCCCCTTTCTGGTGGCTTTAATTGGTTTCAATTGGCTTTGTCTTTATGATGCTTACGCTTGAATTCTTACACTTTTTAGTTTACTTTTACAGGACCATTAATTTTAGGTATAGGTGATAAGTTCCAAGTTTAGTTTCAGGGTGGCAGTATAAGGTTTATCTTATGTTTTTTAATTATCTGTAAACCATGGGACACTTCAAGTCAGGTTTATATGGACCATGATAGACAAGGATCTTTGGAAGCTCAGTTTTTGCACAGTGGGTATTTTTACTTCTTTCCAAGTTTCTGCACCATTAGAGCTGTAACCTTTATGAAAATAAAAGTATCTCTATAGTGAAAAGGGTTCTTTACATAGTGATATAAAGCAGGGCTGCTTATATCTCATTATTATTATGAGGTATAGCATGCTTTCATTGCATTTCTGAGATCTCTTGGATCAATTTATGGTATTTTACATAGATAGCTGATTTCTTTATCAAAAACGTTCAGGGTAAGGTGTTAAATTAATTGGAAAAGCGCCACAGTTCAGAAGACAACTTTATTAAATACAAGATCTACACTTCACTACAGCATTGACATGACCAATATCAACATGATTTCTATTGCCCTCCAAGCCCAAGGTAGAGTGGTTGTCAATCTGGCGGAGTATCCCACACCCCAATAAATACAATATTTCTGGTTAGTAGGGCCATGCTGTCAGAGGGTTGGCACCAGCCAAGCCAACCTAGGCGCCGCTGTCATATTGAAGAGATTCAGCAGCAGAGATCTATTTTTGATAAGCAGGTTGATCCATGTTGATCTGGGCTGGTGTCTTTGGCAGCTTGCTGCAAAGTATATGTATAATAAAGCATGTCATATAATCTTCAGATGGGTCTCTTGGATTTACCAGTACTAGGAGCCAGAATTTAGAGGGTATATGTTGATATTTATCTTCTTGAGATCACTTAGACTAGGTTTCTTAAATCAGATACCCTTTAAATATGCTGCTACCTGGATCTGGTGACCATGCTATAGTTTGTTGGAGCATGTGATCATATTTCTTGGTGGCTATAGATCATTATACATGACCAAATTATATGATCAACAGTGCACCAAACCCCCAGGTTAGTATGGTTTGCTTGAAGCTGAACAGCTGGGCAGCAAGGTACATGCAATGCACCTGCTGCTGCGCAGAGGCCAGCAAGGTGAGCTCTGGGTCCCAGCCAGGTTACGTCTGGGTTGAGGTGCCACAATCCAGATAAAATTCTCAGCAATCAGGGAATAACACTGAAGCTGAGGGGGTGCAAACTCCTTCAAAGGTTTCCCGGTAGACATTCTAGGGTCTGCTGCATGAGTCATGAGATTGGCATGGGTCAATCTTCTTGTGGTTGATATAGGTCTTTAAAAAACACTGAAAGACCTTCTCAGAGAAACTCTTTACCTCATGAAAAGAGCTTTATCTTGGTTAGCTTAAAAAATATGGTGGTGGGATGTCTATGAGTAAGAAACCTCCAATCTCTTCTGAACTGCTCCATCCTCTCAGGGTTGGAGTAGGGGATCTCTGGAAACAATAAATGATCCAGAGGAGAAACTTGGCAAGGGCCAACCCTGGTGTTTACCCTGCTGTATAAGGGAGAACCCTGTAGAGACATTTCATCTTTTCTCCTTGCTGGTGGTCTGTTCTTTCCTCTTGAGTCCTTTCTTATGGCTGTGGATCCTAGTTTTGGTATATTTACCATGCTGTATTAATTTTTTTCTGTGCTCATACCATATCCATGTAACTTTGTGGTTGCTTTTCATATCCTTTCCCTGGCCTACTTATTTTCTTGTATGTTGGTTTAACCAACCAGGTGATCAAGTTTTCTGATTGGCATAGATCCATAAAATTCCCTTTGCCTTAGCTTACTGTAGCCTTATGGTATTCTTCTTATGATCTCTTTGTAGGGTTTTTGGGTGGTTTAGCCCTTGAACAATTATTTTTTTGTTAGGGTAGGACTGAACCTTGATCAATGGCCTTACTACTGAGTGAGCAGAAGTGGTTTGCTTTTTTCTGGAGAGCTTTGCCAACCCATATATAACAGATGAAATGATTTGCTGTCAAGGAATTAGCATTTTTCTGCCAGGGTGTTAAGGGCTCACCAACAATCATCAGTGCCTCCCTAAAAACTGGTTTAACTAACTATTGCGGTGGTTGGTTCTGGAAAAACGTTGTAAGCAATCTCTAAATATTTTAATGAGATAATGAGGTCCCCCAAGTTGTTGCTTAGGCACCTAGCCCTGCAACTACCGTAAGAAGCAATCATTGGTGACCCACTAATCACCTCCTAAGTGGACAGATACAGTGAGAAATGGGGAGCAGGTTAATGGGAAATAAAACCAAGCTCTCAACCATAATAAAAATTGACGTTCCAGCAACAGCCAGAAGGTTGCTGTCAACAGTCCCCAGGTAGGTCAAAGGGGAAAGGAGCCAACAGAATACTGCAAAGCAACATATAAGCCCAAATGGCTAAAATCACCAACAAGCTTAAAACTTTATTGGATTAGAAAATGATGAAACAAGGTTTTTTACAGCTCTTGCATTCATTTAAGGGACAGGATAGGATTGTGATGGTAGATTGGATGTCACAAACCCAATCAACTAATAGTATGGGCAGATATGGGCACATTTCTTGAGGCAGGAAGGTCTTTATAAATCTTGAAGGGGAATAATCAAAATTAAAACCCAACCAACTAAAGTTGGGAAATCTACTCTGGATACAATCACCACTGCTCCTGGACGCTCCTGTGCATGATATTTAACCAGGGATATCCCTTGGGTGGTTTAGGTGAGGAAATCTTTAGAAAAATTCCAAAATATTAGATTGAGGGCTTTTCATGAGATTTTTCAGCAACCTTTTGGATAAATATTCAACCATAATTTGGTAGAAATTCCCAAGCATTTGGCAAGAATTAGAGTAGGGGCCTAAGGAAGAGGCGTAACTTTAAAGATACCCCTAGTATCTTCCTGTCCAATTCCCCCCTGAAATGAGCTGATACTTTGCTATTGCTGGGTAATCATCTTTGAGTTTTTGTTTTACCCTCTTAAAGAGAGTAATCAAGTGTGTGTCACTTGATGGGATGAGACCCAAGGACTTGCACCTTATCACTTGATTGCTGTGAGAGGTGGGATTATCCAACCACAATACTGGGCAATATCTCCACTTCTTAAGAATCCCAGATTATTGAGTTCCTGCAACTATTTTCACAAATATACCCCACTAGTGGTTTTAAGAACTCTACCCTTGCATGATACTATAGGCATCCTCCTATCTTATTCAACCTTGGGAGTCTACCAATAGGCTTTTGGTTGGCAGCCTGTCAGGCTGCCCTGGGGCTGGCAGAGCTATCAGCAGAGCCGCTAAGCCGCTGATAGACTTCCGGACAAACAGCAGTCTGGTGCGACAGAAATGCTGTTGGGGTGGACTTTGGAGGCTTTTGGGTGAAGTTTGCATAAAAATTTTAATATAAATATCTATTTTAAATTGTAAAATAGTCCTGCAAAATTTCATATGATGGTTGGATAGAGCATAACTTAAAAATAAATTAAGCTTATTGAAAGCTTAAATTCTTGAATTTGATTGGCTTAGAAGAGTAGGATGATCAACCAAGCATCCAGATAAGTCTTCACTAAACACAATACTAACTTTTTCAACCCAAAATCTATAGATTCACTTCAAACTTAAGGTAAGCTTCAAAAATATATACATAATACTAATTGTTTTAATCATAGTAGATCAAGTATATTAAAGGTAAGCATATTTTAAAAAGTTTGAAGCTAAATTTTATTTAAAAAGTAGTAAATTGTTTAAAAAAACTAATTCATATAAAAAAACAAATTAAAGATGCAAATCAGGTAAGCTTTTCATTAAAATTACTAACCTTTTTTCCAATTTAGATGGACTTGGTCCACAGCAGATCTTGGGATGGGTGTTATTTTTTTCATCAAAATTACTAACCCAGATTAAGAAAACTAGATTTTTGCCCTGAGGTTAATCATAGGAAAGGTAAGTAATGTGTTCAATCACTAATTTTTTTCTAAGCTGCATTTCAGGTAACTATTTTCAAAAAAAAACCACTCACCTTCAAATCCTTTTAGATGGACTTAGCCTGCAGCAGATCTTGGGTTTGGTAAGTTTTATTTTTACTAATTTTTCAAAGTAGATTTAAAAACCAGACTTTTGCCCTGAAGCAGATCTTGATTTGGTAAGTCATTTTGCTAAAAACTAATATTTTTTAAAAAAATGCCCAGTTTTTACTGCAGCAGATTTTGGGGTTTGATAATAACTTTGTGCCAACAACCTAATTTAGTTTTCATCCTGAAGCTGCTCTTGATTAGGGTAATTTTTTTCAATTTCAATTTTACTAACCTAAATTTAAACCTCAAGATTTTGGCTTTAAGATGATCTTGGGTTTGGGTAAGTTTTTTTAACAAATTTATGTATGGTGAGTATTTCTAGGATCATTATGATATCTACTATTTTCTAATCATTTTTGATCCAACTTTCACTTAAAAAAAAGATATTATTCTTTACATGATTTATATAAATATTAAATAAAAATATTTCACTTACTTAAAATTAACTATTATCTATTTTAATTATTTTAATTTTATTTTGTTTGACCTATTTGCTTTAAAAATTTACTTTTTGTCATTTGCAAAGTTTTACTGCCAAAAACTTCATATTGTTATCACTCAGTAATTTTTAAATGGTTTAAGCAACTTCTATGCTTAGATTATTTTATTTATAGAGTTGAAAGAAAGTTTTTGGCAACTTTTTTAGTTTTTAGATCTAACTGACATTGTTGCAAAAATATTTTTTAACTTTAAAGTGTCAAAACAATTATAATACCTAAAAAGAGTGTTTTATTATAGATGCTTTTATTTTGATTGTATTTGCCTTATTAATATAAAGATCTCTATCTTCAAAGCTGCATTGTTGTTTACTTATCAAAAGTTAATACCCTAAAGAATTAAGACATACTAAAGAAAATATATTTAAAATGGCTTTTATTTATGAACTTTTTGCTAAAAATTAAAAGGATAAATATGCTGGGAAAATTGTACTCAGGCAAATAGAAAAATATTAAAATGTTTTAGGAAATTTCCGCAACTAACCCAGATACTGCTAAAAAGTATAAGCTGATAAGTGGCATCTAATGGCATAAAAATAATGATTTTAGACATACAATACAAAAGATAAACATTTTGAAACACAAATATTAAAAAACTAAATCAAACATACATATTTCAGTTAATAAAGAGTATTATATGGTTTTGACTATAGACTACATCAACTAAGACAGAGAAAAATATCTATTTATATCAAATGCTTAAAATATAAAATAAAGAGATTGATTTGTCCTTTGGAAATCAAAAATTGTTATTGAAAATAAAAAACTATTTCAAAGTATTGTAGTTGCAAGATAATGCAAGAATGATTCAATCCCTCATCACTTATATGTCAAAAGCATCACTCATAATAAAAGTAAAAAATTATAAAATAAGCCCTTGCTGATAGAGTAATAGAGATATTTGCATAACATCTCCTTATACTTCTCCAAGGAAAGTTGCATAAACAAAACAATTATTGTTTTATAATAAAAACTATAATTTTGTGTACCACTATTAAACTTAGAAAACTAGAATGATGAACAGAATTAGATTTTTTTGCTGAACTAAGCAAAGAATTTCTGCCAGGGTAACAAAAAGATACCAGTGAGCAGCTATAAAAAACTGATTGTAGAACAACTGTTATCCTTTGATACCCTGCCCACCACTCAGCTTTATAATGACTAAACTGTGCTAAGATTTTATAATCATGGCTAAAAACATTTCAAAAATATATAATATAAAAATGCCTTGACCTCCAAACAAAGCTAATTATCAGCTATGAGACCAGAACACATACCAATGGGCTGCTTTAAAAGAGTGAAGCATAGCACAGCTTTGCTCTTTTGGCAGCCTGCCTGCACAGCTTTCCCTTTATCAGCTATAGACTAGAAATACATACCAGCAGGCTACCATTGTTAAACGCTTTTTACTAGCTCTAACCGGAAACACATACCAGCGGGCTGCTGTAAAAAGTGAAGCTGAGCATAGCACAGCTTTGCTCTTTTGGCAGCCTGCCTGACACATCTTTTCTTTTAAAAAAACATACCTGGTAAAATTTATTATCTGCAGCTAAATATTTATTAATTTGCATTAATAAAGAGGGCCACATTGGCCCAGAAAAGGGACAATTACAGCAAATGCTGTAATTGCCCCGTTTGCCCTTCCCTGTCTACTTCTTTTGGATTCCCCTACGCTGGGGAAATCCGAAATTTCATAAAAAAAGGCCTCAAAAGGCCTTCTGTTTTCTGGACGGGCCAGAAAAATAATAAATAATAAAAATAAAAAACTATTTTTTAAACAAATTAAATTTCAAATTTCAAATTTTAACTTTTTTAAATGAAAAGAAAAAATATAACTTTTTATTTCAAAAAAATATATCAAGAAGTTGAACTTCTGGATTTGCTCTTAAATGAAACGATTCCAATAGAATCTTCTCAAAGAAGATTATCTTGAAATTGTTTCTGGATTTTGGATGGGTAGCTTCTTTTTAGAAAAGAAGCCACCCATCCAAAATCTGATGGCCCTATTAATAAATAAATCTTTTAAAAAGTGCATTCCAAGCCAGAGACTTTGGGTCAAATTTAGGCAGACTGTCTAAAAGGAAACTAATCATGAACAATGTGAATGATTTGTTTGCTTTTGACAGTCTGATGACCAGTACACACTTGTAAGTCAACCTGGAGAGAATAGTTTTAATCTTTGTGGTTATACCATCAAACTTTACTCTTGCCCCAAAATGGTGCATATCTGTAAACCTGGTTGGTGAATTTGCCATAGTATTCCTTGGCCAGCTAAACCTTTTGTGGAGGGAGATGGTGCTGTAGCAGAACTTGCTTGTTGAGCTTTATGTATACATCGATGCTGGATTAAACATAGGGTGCAGTTTGATACTTTGCTTTAACGGGGGAAGCTTTGTAATACTCAGGTGGTGGTTGGATGGTAGATATGGGTTCTTTGTGATCAATTGAGGCCTGCCTATGGAATATGTAGGGCGGTCATGTTAGGTGCTGGGTTATGCAGATACATTGGCTCAGCTGATGCTGCTGTGATAAGTATTTGGGTGTGGAGTGTTTCTGATGGATCTGGTCATCTCTTTGCGTGGTTTAACTCTGCCTTTCTGCTGGGTGTTGAGGCTTGGGTTGTTAGGGAAAGGGCAAATGATATGTTCACTTTAAAGAGTACTTTAATGTTGGGCAGCCATCGTATAACTTAGTGGGTCAGTACAGGTCAAGGTAGGCCATCAGCTTGGAGAACTCGGCGTTCATGTGGGCGTAGTCAGGCGGGATGGTCTGGTGGAAGGGCTTCACGACATGCTCGGGGTTGGGGGAGGAGGGGGGTGCTTGGTAGTGGCAGTCGTCGTCGGGGATTTGTATGTGGTGGGGTCGCTTGCTTGGCTTGAGGAGCGGGTTCGATCTGGGGGTTTTGAAGACAACCGCGATGAGGTCGGAGAAGGCGGGGTCCATAAGGAAGGCTAGGAAGTTTATCAGCCCAGTTGACCGCAGCCCCACCAGGCTCCAGTAGGTGGCACCGATGCTGGCTTCGTTGTACAACCCTAGCTGCACTATGATCAGCGCATACCCTCCAATGCAGAAGATGCTTGTTAAGGGGTAGATGGATACCCTCCGCACAAGGCTCTTGACGGTGGAGCCTAGGTTGGGGAAGTATACGCTTTGGGGAATGCGACCAAAGTGCATGTATATGTTGGTGAGGAGTGGAGCCAAGAAGCAAAACATGGCTGAAGGGATGACAGGAAAGTATACTAAAAACACAAAGTACAGTTGCTTCTCGGAGGGAGTGACTTGCTTGGCAAGGTAGCATATGCCATGTTCGTTTCTTCCTAGCGCACCCATCACTGAAGATTAGCCTATACATGCATAGCTTACTCAGAGGAACCAAGACAATGACAAGAGATCCTCCAACCGAGCCAAGGAGATAAAGCAACGTATGCCTTTTACGTGGGGTCCATCCAAAGAAGACAAGGCACAGCAAGTTGCCGGCGATTGCTACATTCAGGAACATGTACAGGTTATCGACAAACACTGCATAAAACGCAACACCAACGCACAGCATGTCGTTCTCCACTGCAATCCCAAGAAGGAGAATATGCCTAGTCACATCAACCAGGGCAATGGTAAACTGAAGCCGCAATGATACCCGTGTGGCCGAGCACGGCTTCTTCCAAGCTATTCATTAGACATCCCCTTTCCAATTACCTAAATACCAGATCAACACAACAACCGCACATGCACTGGCAAGGCTCAAGCAGTTGATGTCATCGAAAACCAGCAACGTCGACAAGGATATTCTAGCCATGCCTAAGCATCCAACCCAAGCCAACTTAAATATCGTCCATCCTCCACTTGTAAGAAACATTATTCTTGCCGATCCCAACATGCCACAATCATCAAAGCATTGCCCATCCATGGAATAAACCCAGCCAATCATATATTTTAAAACAATCCTATGCGCGCCAATCAGATGCAGTTCAATCCCAATCCAAATCACACTATGCCGATTTGACAAAAACCCATTAAAATTTTACTTGTTGGCTACATATCCAATCGACACTCACATCGTTTAAGCTTTTCCTAGTAACAACTTTAACCATACAATTATGTTGAGAACCATTTCAAGTATCCATGATCTGGCATCGATTTCAACCTATGAAAATTTCAGTGGCTCAAGTAGAACCACCCTTGCTGAATTGAAACCCACTTCTTCCCAATGTAAATACTTGTCCTGATATAGACACTGGACCAAGAATGATCAGCGTATCAATAGTCCACTTGTATACCAGCACCTAAACCAAGCTATAGGCAACAGATAAGATGTAAACACAACGATTAGTCTCCTTCCCCATCACTAGGGCTGCTTCGGCCAAGCCCGGGCAGCCGCGGCCAGTTTCTGGCTCCTGGCCACTCTCATCAAATATTTATTTAAAATTGATTAAATATTAATTAAATTCATTTTAGCTATAGCGGCCTTGAGCCGAAAGCTAGCCGGGGCTGAGCCGAAGCATCCCTACCCATCACATGTAACAAGACGTTAGATATCACTCCAGACATAAATGAATCTCAATGGGATCTTTTGAACAGAACTCTTGATAGCCAACTCCAGCAACTTTAACTGACGTGAGTCTGAACCCATCCAGGATCAAGTTCTAAGCTGATCCTGGGATGGGCACAGATCCGCTGCTACGCAACACCGAGGTCGGCCGAAAACTTTAGAGCTTGCATCGCACACGGGATAGGTCTGCTGCAGCCTGGATCCCCTTGGTACGAACAGTACACCCCGAGAATACTCCATCGACCTCATTGACCGCAAAGCTCCAGCCATCTCCATCGATTTACCAAACCCGTTCGCTCTGGGCGGAGCCATTTTGGCTTGGGATCCAAAAGCCAGCACGCCGCTCAAACCAGCACCAAACCCATACCTAATGGCTTGTGGCCAAATTAATTTACACCAATCTGGCTGAGGTGGGCTACTTTAGATGAGGATATCAGGGAGATTGCAAATAGCTTGTACTTTAAATTATCAAGGATAAAATTGGGACAAGTGATTATTTGAAAACCCCCACAGCCCTGGATATAGGTTAAGATCAGCTGCCACCATTATATAAGTGGAAAGTGGGTCACTGCAAGTACTAGAGGAGTAAAGCTAGGTAATCTCCTCTTGGAGTGGTATCAAATCCCCAAGGAGAAAAAGTTGAATCAAGAGTGCTTTGAGGGATCTTGAGGGTTCAACTATCATCCAGACAAACCCAACCAGGTATGAAGATACCATCCGCAACACTGACCAGGTTTCAAGCCAACAAGCCTCCCCAGATATATCTGACCAGATATCCAAGGGGCAGTTCAAGCTGATCCAAAGTGAAAGCTGATTTCAGATCAACCCAGCCAGCTTAAATATGCACTGGTGAAGCTTGCTGGAACTAGAGCTTCTAGGATTTCTCCTGCTAATATCCAAGCCTGCTATAGCAGGTGGCTTCAAAGACCCAGAAATCTGAAGGTCTAACCAACCCTTTGATTCTTTCAGCACATGGCTTAATTCCAATCTGTTCTGATCCCCTCTTTATTGGGCGTCTAGATGATAAAGTCATGTGGGTTTCCACTGGCGCTGAGTGGTTTGGTGCATTGGTGATTTGACTCACAACGAGTCGAATCACCAATCATCAAGCCAGCCAATCAGATTGGCCCGGTCAACCTCCCAATTTCGGGTGGTTGACAGGGACCCTGAAATCCGATTTTAATAAAAAATTGGATGAAAACTATTCCTGCATTTAAAAAAACATGTTTTACTAAGGCTCAGGCTTAAACCCAAGCCTTTTTTATCAACTTTTTTTGCATTATATTAATAAAAAACATTAAAATTATTACCTCCTATATGTAATTTTTTATTTTAAATCTAATGGAGGTAAGTACAGATATACATTTACTAATAATTTTTTAGATATTAAGATGTATAACTTCAAAAGCATAATAACTATCTTTTAATAATCCTTTTTAACTTAACTTTCAGTCTTATTACTATAGTTGATAAAGATACTCACTACTTATTAAAATAAAGAGATGTAATCATTTAATTTAAATAATACAAATAAGAATAGTATATATACTAAGTGAATTAAAGTCATTTGGTATATTCTAAAGTGTTAACCTTTTATAGTTATATTATAATATTTATAATATTACAATCACATAACATAACAATATTTTTTAGACCTGTATTTTTTATTCTCAAATATATATATACTGTAAATTCAGAACCTGAACGTAAAAATGCAGGATTGTCAAATCCATGGTACAAATTTTGAATCACTTTTACGGGCAACTCAGCTGAGTGAAAAATAAAATATTTAATAAAATCAAACATTTAATTTGACTTTTTTTGATTTATTTAAATTGGCAAATTTTGAATCTCTTGAGCAGATAACTCAACTAACAAAAGACAAAACCCAGCAAACAAATGCGAGAAACATGAATCAGAAATGCAGGATTCTAATGTACGATTTGAGATTTCCTGTATTTCAAACAAATCATAGACATCATGTAAAAATTAACAAATCTGAAATTGCGGGATTGTCAAATCCAAGAACCAAGTTTCAAATCATAATTGCGAGGAAATTGAAATAAATATAATTTATGGGCATCTCAAAAAGGATGCTAAAGGATATAGAGTGGATCTGTGCTAATTTTTTTAGGAATCATAGGCATTCTCAAAAATCACCCTTTTCCAATTTAGGATGGCTAAAATTTAGATCATAATATTCACCAACTTAACATACTTAACAATAAAATAGACTAAAATATACACATCTCTTTTTGAGTTTAAAATTTTTTAATAAAAATTTATTATGTCTTCCTTCAACAACAACCAAGTCAACAAGCTGTTCCCTGGCCTTGACAAAATCATGCAGGGCTACGCCGGGTCTTCTAATAATGAAGCCTCCCTCTATGGCCACTCCCAACCTGCCGGCCCCTCTGCAAGCACTACCCAGGAGTGTGTTCTTTCTCCTGCAACTTCCAGCATGGCCCTGTTTGCCCAACATGCACAGGCAGCTGCTAACACAAATCCTGTATCCACAATGGCATCTGGAACCAGCCATTTGAGCCATGGGGTCACCAATGGAAGCCAGAATGCAGAAACAGCCAATCAGATGGCACTGTCTGGTTCTCAAGGTAGACACATCCCTCCCCCAGCCAACCAGCCTGCAAGACGCAGAAGAAAACTAATCACTCCAGAGATAGTTCTTGAAATGGTTGAAAAGCAAGGAAAGCTTATGTCCCTCAGGGAAATTGCGTCTGTGATGGGGTTTGTAAAGTCTACTGTGGCTGCAACCCTGCAAGCCTGCGCCAACTGTGGCCCCCCTACCAAGAAGACCCCAACTGGCGCCCGTACTTTGACCAAAGGTGACACAGCTCATCCCCTTATGATGACCATTATGAAACGTGACCCGCGGATGCCCCTGGTCCAGGTACATCTCTAGTTGGGACTCCACGGCATCTTCACCAACAAAAGAACGGTGCATTAATGGATGCACAGAGTTGTGGTTGCTGCTAGAATCTTGTCCAATCAAGTTCTCAGTGACCCTATTTTGGTGGACACTGACCTCTAAAATTCAACTATTATTAATTTTATCAAAGAAGGGCAATGAGGGCCTGTAATGACGTAATCTTTATGTTATATGCTAAGATATCTGCAAGTATTCGAGACTTTAGAGAGAAGCGTATCTAGTCTGACGTGTACAAGCGCGGCCCAATATTGTATTGGTTTGTTGGGGTTTTATTGGCAGTTTTCCCATTGGGCGTCAATTAATACTTGGCAATATTGAACACCGCAGATGGGTATGCCTACCAGACAGAGCTCAAGGCCATGCTAGAGGAGTGGGCCACACAAAACACTGTGCACACAGTTGTACTGAGTGCAGAGATGGAGCAGCAGGAATGGGCAACCCAAGAAATCAGGGCTGTGGGGCATACCTGCTGGTCCTATCCCATCAACTACGCCAACTTGCATCTTGTAGATGTATGTCTCTACAATTTTGGTTCCTTCCTCAGGCGCTTAAAGACTGTCACCTACAACAAACTATGCACCCAAATTGATAAGGGGTATGAACTTTTCCCTTCTGTGTCTGTCCAGGACTTATTTGATCTCATCATCTTCTATGCAAGTGATGGTGATAAGTCCAGAAAGGACCCCCGCCTCCCCTCACGCCAGTCCATCTGTTTTGTCAAGCCAGTATATGTGACAGAAGAAGAATTTGAGCAATTGAAGCAATCAGCTCTTGCTGCCCCTTCCCAGTCAACAAACCCTGTCTCCCCAACCCCCCATCAAGCCACCTGCCTTTCAACCCTGAATCCCAAACCACCACCCATTCTCTCACCACTATCTCTGATGCCGTCCCTTTCATAGACGCAGATGAAGGCGATGTTCATTCCGCCCATTCTCTCTCATTACTGTCCTTTGATTAGTAAATAAATCTTTTCTTTGTGACAACTCATTAAAATTGATTTTGTTCTTTCAGTTCATAATCAATAATATATTTTTTACATTATTAGAATTTCTCATAATTAATAAAATGTTGTACATTTTACAAATAGCTTAAAATTAGGAGCAGACATATTTTTCATCATCATTAATAAATTAAAGACAATAAATGTAAATATTGCATTAGAATATTGCAATTAGACAACAATTCTTGATATTTTGATATTATGTGCATAACTCAATGCATTTTGTTTACTAAAATCCATTGTAAACTTGGCCTTTTCCATTATAATTTAATGAAATGGACTGTGTTTATATTAGGGCCATTACTGCTTAGTATAATATTAATAATTAGTGCATTTTACAGCCTGTATATTTACCTATTGGTAATAATTCTGTAAACTTTTCAGTCAGATTTTGCGAGATAATAATAATGATATGTGTTATTAAATTACTGTTTACTGTCATTAATTGGCTGATTTTCTTTGCTGTGGCAATTGTGAATTTTCTGATATTTATGCACTAGTATCCAATTAGTTGGCTTCACATCAAATCACACAGCCAATAGGAAATCAAGTTGCCACCCCAACCACATCCAGTCTCAGGGTGGCGGCTTGTTTTCCTATTGCCTGTGCAATTGGATGTGAAGCCAACCAATTGGATACTAGTGTGTAAATATCAGAAAACTCACAATTGCCACAGCAAAGAAAATCAGCCAATTAGTGATAATAAACAGTAATTTAATAACACATTACATTATTATTACCTCACAAAATCCAACTAAAAAGTTTATAAAATTATTACCAATAGGTAAATATACAGGCTGTAAAATGCACTAATTTTCAATATTACTACTAAGCGTTAATGGCCCTAATATAAACACAGTCCATTTCATTAAATTATAATGGAAAAGGCCAAGTTTACAATGGATTTTATTAAACAAAATGCATTGACTTATGCACATAATATCAAAATATCAAGAGTTGACGTCTAATTGCAATATTCTAATGCAATATTTACATTTATTGTCTTTAATTTATTAATGATGATGAAAAATATGTCTGCGTTGAAGATAGTACTATAAAAACCAGTTTTTTGGTGTAATTCAAACAAAATGTCAATAATCTATAAATTTATCAACAAATTAGAAGCACACCTGCAAAAGGTTGAAATAGAAAAAAATATCAGGGAAACAGTGACAGGAAAGCTGGGTAGCAAGGGCCAGCCACTAATCCAGTCAAAAGAAGATGCTCTGGATAAATTGGGAAATATTATAGATGAAAAGAACAAAGAAGCATTACTTAATCTACAGGGAACAATATTATCAAGTCTGAAGTTCAACAACGCGGCCTACAATTTGTGGGAGTTCTGGCAGGGGGCCAAAGAAAACAATAAGATCAAACTAATTGAAGAAACTGAAATTCAAAAGAAAATTAACACCAATGAAGAGGAAAACAATAAAATGGAAACAGATGAAAATGAAACACAATCAAGAAGCAGAAGCACTGCAAGAAATACAGAAACTTTAAAAATGAAAACCAAGAAGAAACACAAGTTGCAAGAAAGATAAGAAAAATTAAGCCTAGAAAAATTAATGAAGAGCATCCAACACTCATGAAGTTTGCCATAGTGGCGCCTGTGGCTGAGGGGGGCACAGGGGAAACAATTAGTAAGTCTTTTTATGTTTTACTTATATTTATTTTAGTCATCACCAGGAATGGGGATGAGTTTGCAGAAGTGGCAGCTTTTACGCCGAGTTGGTTTTATGGGGGTTACCAGTCACTGGTGGCCCCTGTAAAACAAATAAATAAAAACCAATTAAATAAAATAGTTCAACAGAATATAAATAATTTTTTTAATATTGAAGATCAAGATAGGGAATATTCACCACCCGCGGGGTGCTTGCTGTAGTTGAGGGAAGCATATGACATAGGATCAAGGATCAACTTTAAAGAAATGAATGAAATTTGTGAGGATATCAAACTGAACTTTGATGAATATATGGGTCATTATTTTTCTTGTTATGCCTAGAGGCCAGATTAATTATTTTATAACTTAATCACATTATTCATATTCAAATTATTTAGAAAGCTTAAAATAAAACCAATCCCAAAACTTTAATTGATCTTGGGCTTAGATGATTTTTTTTTAAAAATAAGTCATCAATTTTAGAATTGAAAATTGCAACTTATAGTATTACTGAAAATATCTTAAGTGCTAATACAAACTACAAACCAAAAATATTTATGATGAGTTGCATGGGAGAGTAATAGCAGCCCCAAAGCTATAAATGCTATTACCCTATCTTTGGCTCATCATAAATATTCTTAGTTTGTTTCAGAAAAAAAGGTTGTTGTTTTTGAAAGACTGATAACTCTATTTAAAATACACCCTCTAGTAAGCTGCCCTACTTCATGAACTTTCCCTAATGCACCGCTAGCATCTTCTGATATTTTTGTTTCTCTGGTATCATCACATGATTTCAAATGATAAGTCATCTCAGAATATTCTGAGAAACTTTCAAATGTTAAAGGTGAAGTATACAACTTCCCATCTTTCATCAAATATGAAAGATTAATGCACAGATTTTTAACTTTGAGCTCTCTCCTTATAGGCCTAACTTTTCTCTCATAAATATAAAAGAATGACTTTTGAGAAATATTTGAGCCTGATAGCGCTGATTTATATAATTCTTTTCTTTTTTCTTCTTGCTCAAAAATATTTTTAATCTCATTTATATTCTTAATATAAAGCTGATTTTCTTTCTCTTTTAATGTTTTTGATATTACACCAAAGTGACCATCAATAATGCTTTTTCCATGACATTCTACAAATCTATTGTATTTAATAGACCCTTTAATGTATTGTGATGCCTCTTTAAATAGATAATATAAGAATTCATAGGATCTAAAATGATTTTCATTATCAGTCCATACTTTGATATTATTTATTTTTTTAAAACTTATCTGATTTAAGAAAACTTATTAGACATTCACCTGAAAACAAAGAATCATGAGACAATATTTGAGATAAAAAATCATGGTATTCATACTTAACTTTATTGTTTTCTTTAAATACCAATGCAAACCCCAATAAAGAAATAGGTCTTTTGGAATAAAAACAGTTATTGGTTTCAGTTGGACCACCATCAAATTTTAAATTCTCCTTAAAATCTATGACTATAATACATGCTTCATTATCTAATTCATTGATATCTTTCTTATATTCCCTATTTTGATGAGCATAAAAGTCTTGGTGCTGGTTAATAGCTTTTAAGTCACTGTTTATAAATTCTGGCAATAATAAGTTTTTACTTTCACATTCTTCTTTTCTTTTTTCTAAGGATGATTTTAAGTTACAAATATTACACATGTCAGTTTTTTTACTCTTTCTTATATTTTTTGGTATTAATTTATAATAAGTTGAAAGTGATATTGAAATTTCATTTTTTATTTTCATATTTTCATATATTTCTTTTTTTGTTTTTAATAGAGAATATTTTATTTCAGTTGAATATTCATTCATTTCTTTTTCAATGTCTTTATAATTTTTTTCTGGTGCTTTTTTTGTAAACTGGCTTGTTTCAAAAGAATTTTCCAGTAGTTTTTTTAATTAATTTTTGATTATTTCTTTTTTTAATGAATAGTTATTATCTTTTTGGCTTTTTTTGTTTAAGCTTACATTTTTATTTTTATTTATTTTTCTTGAGTATTCAAACTCACTTTTGGTTATATTAAATCCCATATCAGTAAGCTCTTTTAAAGAGTAACAGGAAGTAACCAGAGATCTCAAGGCTGGGAGATGCTTTTGAGGAGCAGATTTCAGAAGATCCTTTAAGTTGTCAACTATCCCATTTAATTTCTGATTTTGAATTAAAGGAATGAACTCTGTTTTTCCAAACTCAGTTTGAGTGAGGAAGTGATTGATGAAGGAATTAAGATTGCCTCCAGAAACAAAGAGAAATGCTTTCTTTAGCATAGCAATTCTTTCTCTTTTTGTTGATGCTCCCAGTGAGGAAAATGGCTTCATGGCAGAAGTAAAGTTAAAAGATTTCATAATATTGGGTTTGTAATTGCTGATAAAGAGATGCTTTGTAGAGATGCCTTGCAAAAGAGTGCTGGTTGCAGGAATTATATCTTTTTGTGAAGATGGTTTGAAGTAAACCTTAGGTGGTGCTTTAGCTCTTATATACCAAGCCTTATGGCACCATTCTGAAAGAAACAATGTGACAGCTTTATTTAAAATTTCAACTTGAATTTATATTTATAGAATAAATGAAATGCCCAGTTTTCATGCACAAGCGATATATGTGCATCAGCTAAGCATCAAATTACATCATATTCTCTTTGTAATCTATGCAAATCAATTAAAATGATGTATTAACTTAATTATAACTGTTCCGCATATTTTTAAAATGATAAAATATTAAATAATTGTATTTAAAAAAGGCTTAATTTGAGGTTTGCAGTTCACTTGAACCTCAAAATTTATCTAAACAGCAAATAAATTAACGTCCTAACTCCAAACTACCATAAAATTCTAAATAATTAAGCTTTTTAAATAAAATAAAATGCGGAAATGATGCTCTTGATCTTATCTTTAATTTTTTCAAATAAAAATAATATATTAATTAATGAAAAGTTAACTTTTTTAAGCTTAAAGCAATCTATTTTATTCCATTATCAAAATAATATAATAAAATCTGACATATGCTCTTTTAAATTGCTTTTGCTTTAATATTCAATATATTATATATATTAATATTCTAACAACAATGGAAAGATAGGATTCTTAGCTTTATTTTGATAGTTTACAGTGTGAAAAAATATTAACTTTTTGTTGAGTTATTACTGTTTTAAATATAAACATTTGTAATTTGATTTTTTCAAAATCGAACTGTGTTATGCTGCGACTTGGACAGCATGTGTATTAGAAAATGGCCTAATCCCTAAAATAATGACCCATATGTACAAAAGCATTCAAAGATTCCCCTTCACATACATCAACAAATATGAAAAGAATCAAATAAAAACCAACTTTCAAATAGGAAATGAATATTTGAAAACTGCAATTTTGAATGAAGTATTTAAGGCACTGTCAAATAAAGTCGGGATACAGTCCTTGTGAATACTTTCAAACTTTTATTTATTTTGTTTGCCGAGGCCTGGGGGGCTGATACAAGTTGGGCGCCCCCAGAACTCTCTTCAAGTTCAATCAAACATCCTATATTAATAGGTTAGTTCAAACTTTCAAAAAATTATGCATGTTCTTGGAAAAGTATACCTCACAGAGAATCCATGCCGCGGTATACCTGGGAATCCTCCTACACTGCATATTAAAAACCAATATCAAAAAGTTGGAGGATGTACCTATCTACATGAATATTTGCCGCGTAGCCCTTGACCACCAGAAGACACCATGGGGATATAGGACAGTTGAGCACATCCTGTATGACTCCTTTTCATTGGCAACATTATACGGGTAGTACATGCCCCCTGAAAAAAACCTATTGATCAATTCCCTCACCTGCCTGCCTTTTATCAAACAATCAACAACCACCAGGGTACAGGGCGCCACCCCTCTAGCAATCACATCCAGGGTTGTCCACCACGTACAGAAGAGTACATGGATCTAATTAGATGCTTTAGCTGAAAACTTAATTTTGGGGTATAATTCCCCGGAATAATTGCATTCCCTTTGCAATCAACATCCCCAATAAATATTTCCCCCTTGCAAACTAAATTTTATTTTATTTTACCTTTTTATATTTTAATACAAAAATTTTAATATTTAAATATGTATTATTAAAATTTTACTATAAAAATTTTAATATTACATATTCAAATATTAAAAAATTTAGTATCTAAAAGTTAAATTAAAATTTTAATAATACATATTAAAATATTAAATTTTTAATATCAAATATTTTGATATTGAATAAATCACAATTTAATAAAATTGTTATATTTTGATTATTTAAACTTTAAAATTTAACTTTTAAGATTTATAATTATAATTTTACTTTTAATATTTTAATTTTAATTTTAATTTTTAATTTTAGTATTTAAATTATAATATTAATATATCTAAATATATTAAAAGACATTAGTTAAAGTTGCAACCACACCAAATATTAAAAATGAGTTAAAAATGTTTTTATTTATTAGCTCGTTGAGTACAGGTTTATTTATCACATACATAAACATCAAGAATTGAATTTATCCACATCATGCAGCCTGCTCCACTATTGTTCTAAACAAATGATTGTTTAGAACTCAAATTACCTTTCCCTTGTAATGTGATTTGATAAACATATTTGATATACTTGACCCGTGTCCTAAGTACTAATTAGTAAGCAATACATGAAAATCATTGGTTGCTGTGTTGTGTGGTTATAGTGGCACTGAAATAACAAGGATCAGATGATGACATGCAAGGTCTAATTTGTGGCTTAAAAAAGCCAAAGTATTATCAATGATTCACAATTATTTAAATAAAATAATTTATTTCTATCTTTTTTAATTTATTCATTTGTTAGTGCAAAAGCCAATAATAATATTCAGTGCATTATAATAAAAATATTTGTCCTCATACATAGTATAATTAATTTTACTTATCTTTTTTACATATTCTTATATGTCTATAATACATTCAAACATATCATTATTATATTTAAATAATAATTATTGAGTCCTAATGAAAACAAACTAAATAAAATTAAAACTAAATAAAACCCAGAGCGCCTATTTATCTGATTGGCTCAGAGGCCAGGGCTTTAGGGAGAAAGGATTCTGAGTGCTCATAGAAAGCCGCCACCACATCAGGTGGTATTGCAAATTGGCTGATCTCGAGAATTTTGAAGAGATCCTCTGTGTCCTGAGGAAGGCCTTGTTTCACCTTATTCTTGATCCAACCAAACACCTCCTTGATTGGATTCAGAAATGGAGAATAGGGCGGAAGGAAGAGGAGTCTCATTGGGCAGTCTGCAAGGCGGTGGCTGGCAGAATGGCTGTTTTTGTCAATGGGGGGAATTTGGACACAACCAGATCCACTTTGTGGAGCCCAAAATTATTCAACACGACAATGTTGGTTATGCTGCTGTAATTTATCTGAAGGTACTCCTTGACAGCTTGGAGAAAATCAAGAAATGTTCCTCTGTTATGGGAGCCCTTAATCATTTGGTATTGGTCCAACCCGTGAGGACCAAGAAGCGCAACCATGGAATAGGTCTGGGAACGGACAGCTGCACAATGGGCTAGGCCATCCTTGGACTCCTTCTTGACCCACCCATGCCTAGACCTGAGTGAGGAGGAAAACAACAATTTGTCAATATAGAAGAACTGGACATTCCCAGTCTTCTTTAGTGCCAGATATGCCTTGGCATAAATGCGTTAATTCTCAATGGTCTTTTCATTGTTTCTATTGTACAGAGAAACTCCAAGCACCTTCCACAAGAAGCCCAAATTAACCATTGCTTTGTAAACAAGGGTTTTAGAAACAGAAAGCCCAAACTCTGTGGCAAGCATTGATTGGACAGCAAGTGTGTCCAGGTGGCAATTCTTGGCTACTGTGGGGTTCCTGGTCACCAGTCCCCAAGGTGTGTCCTGGGTTGTAGCCAGGGACCAGCTTGGAGGAGTTGTCATTCTCCAACAGCAGTGAGTGGTTGGTTAGGAGCTTATACTTGGCCTGCATAAGAGCAAACTCCTCCAGTACCTTCCCAATCACTAGTCAAGCGTCTCCATCATACACTTGTACTTCAGCAGGCGCCAGCCCTTTTTTAAGTTGATACCAATCCTGTAATAGTCTAGCAAACTCTCCCCTAATAAACTCTCTTCCTTTAATTGTCATTTCAAGATGCCTAGTCACCTTTTCCCACTCCTCCTGGGCAGATTTACTAGAGGCAAACTTCCTGCACCCTAGGCAATAGGATTTCTTGTCCCCTGGGCTAGGATAGAAAATGTGGGGTGACTGACTCATAGAACTTATATCCTTTCTTAACGCGGGAAATTTGGGTAGGGGTTGTAATAGGCGCTTTATTCACAGTCAGAAGGAAGATTCCCTTAGAAACCTTCTGATATATGGCCTTGGGATAGGGAATAATGAGGGGGTTGTGTCAAAACTTGGAGTCCTTTCACAATCTCTTGGACTCCTTGTACTTGATCTTTGGTTTCTGCTCCTTGGTCTTGGGCTCCTGTGTTCTGATCTTGTGCTCTTCTGGTCTGTTCCAGCTCTGGCTTCCTATTCTTAGTCTTATGCTCCTTCTTTACCTTTTGTGGCCATTGTAATTCACTTGATCCAGTCCCTGAAGAGTCTCAGATAGCTTCCCCTTTTATAGCCCCTTGTTTCAGACCAAAAACCTCTCTTAGAAATCTGGTTCTTCAAAGCTTAAACTATCCTGTTTTTCTCCTTTTATAATATATTAAATCTTTAAATTTACTTCAGCCAACAAAAGCCCTGAATTTTCTGCTTCTGCTCCTCATTTTTTAGGCTTTAACTTAAGAGTTAAAGCCCTTAAAACACTGATCAAATAGACTCTGGCTTGCAGCCAATACACGCCTCAATTCAACAGTTTTGCCAAAAAGGTTTCCCCTGATGAACTGTTCTTGACTCTGGTTCAAACCCAAAGCTGTCTCGCTCTGGTTAAACAACTTCTCTGCGTTTTGAACGGTTTTGTCATAATTCCCATCATGTTTCCCCAGCAAATCTTGAGAGCTTTCATATATGTTTTACTTAGGCAAATTCTGACCCCTCAATTTTTCAACGTTTCTCTGTGTTTCTTTCAACATTTTGCGACTTCAAACCTGCTTGCTGCTTGTCCTTTTGCCTCTCCTAGTTGTTCTTGGCAAAATTTGCTCTTTTGCCCTCATAGTTTCTCTGTTCCATTTCCAGCTTTTTTCCAGCTCCCTTCTTCTTCAATCCTTCTTTTTAAATAAATTTATAGTTCTAAAAAACTATATATTATTTTTCCTTCTCTTTCTTTTTCATTACATTTTTTAATCCTTTTTTAATCATAATCAGGCAGTATTTAATTATTATTTAACTGCTTCTTTTTATCTATTTTCCTCTCAAAAGCCACTAAAATCAGCTCTTCCAGCCTCTACATCCAGTCTGGCTAGCTCATCCTCTCAGCTCTTTAGTTCTTCAACACAATCTTCTGGTCCTTTGGTCATCCTGCTCTATGATCAGCTAGTCCTGCATCATAATCTTCTTGTCTTTCAACTTATCCTCAACCAGTTCCTCAACAAATCCTCACTAGGAACCTTTCTTGTTCCTTCTACACACTGAACATATTGGTTCATTCAATTCAATATGAATTAACAGTCCATCAACTAGCCTTCACTTGACCAAACAGTCCCTCTTGCTAGTTTTCTCTGTTAATTCTGTGAACCACCTTGATTTTTTTATCTCATTCCCTGTTACCAGAACCTGTAGGCCCAGGCATGAGTCTACATTGAACTGGCGTTTGACTGGGCCCCCGCAAGTGGCAATCCACTTAGGCCATTCAACCATAGATCAATGTCTATGTGTTGTCTTTACTCACCCAGGTGATTAATTCTGGGCTTTCAGTTGCAGAGTAATCAGCTTCACTTCCCAGAGGCCTGATCACACCAAGTTCTGCAGCTTGCTTTCCCAAGCAAACCACCTTGGTGACACCTCTGAGCAAATATATGACCTCCAATGCTCACTTTGGGTTCCCCCAAAGCTTCTATAGGAGCATAAACAAGGACACCCTACCAGTCTTTTAGATAGGGTGCTTGCTCACAGACCTCCTGTAAGCGTATTAGGGTACATCAAGCTCTCAAAGCTCTTCCCCTCCCTGGCAGCCCACGTTACCCGCCAGGGGTCCAAAACCTACTCCCCCCAGACAGACAAAGTTCCCTGCTTGCTATTTCAGTCTTCACTCTTCCACAGCCACAGTTCCCTGCGGGATGAAGCACTATAGCTCCAAGCAGCCAATTTCTTCTGCTGGGTGGATGCAACATCTGCCTCTGGTAGTCCTATGTTACCTACCAGCCAGGCCTTACTTATCCTAGTAGTTCATGTTACCTACTAGGCTCACCCTACTTACCCCTAGTAGCCCTATGTTACCTACTAGTTTACAGTGTCACCAGCTAACCACACATTGTCACTCTTCAGCATATTGTCTTTATTTGAAGCCAAATCAACCCTTGCCTGCAAAACAGCATACATGTGGATCACCACAGCTACCCACTGCTTGATTGTATCAATATGAACAGGCTGAAGGAGTTTGGGCTGCCGCTTAGCCTTGGTGGATTTGGCAATTTGCCCAGTATTGCCATACTTGGTGTTAATGTTGGCAATGTATCTGGCTGTGACACCAAATTGGGACGCAATATCCCAAACCGCCATTCCCCCGTTCAAGCAGTTGAGGAGAGCTTCACACTCACTATCTGTCAACCAACGCCGGCCCTTGGCAGGTACCACAGCATCCTGGCTACCAGGCTCAACACAGGGGATTGAAACCCTTGTGTAGAAGGTAGGATCACGCTTGGTTGCGCTGGCGCCGTCAATGGTGGCATAAGACATAGGCACAGATGGCTCCTCAGTTGTGGCCAATGGCTGATAGGAGGTATCAAAGACGTGGGGGCAGGAAGTAGAAACTCTTGGGTCAAGAGTGCGGGACCAGGTGACAACTGGGTATACAGTGGAGGTGTAAGTAACCTCAGTGTTCCCAGTAACCCTGGTATAGGAGACTTTTGTGGCAGGCCTTGAGAGTGGCTTCTGTCTGGGATTCAGGCTGGTTGATTGGGATTGGGATGCAGGAGGTGGTTGGCTGGCAATGACACCTTGGGAGGCCTGTGTATTAGCATGATTCCCCTTGAGTTGGGTTCTGAGTCTGTTCTTGGACTCTCTGGGACGCCCTTGTGGACAGGCTGCCCTGCAGGCTGGTGCAGGAGCAGGTTGAGAATGCAATCAACGGTCCATAAAAATAAAATAAAAAATATATTTTAGATTAAATATGTATTTATTTGGATTTATTGGTTTAGTTGTGGGTAGTTATTTTCTCTTGAGTTAGCCTTGAATAGTAACAGAATTTATATATCTGTGATTTGAAGTGAATAATATTGTATACTTTCTGGGTTTAATTGATTTTAAAGTTTAGTCACGTTTTATGTCTAAACATGGTCATTGAGATTGAATTTTTAGTTTGATTTTAGTTGTGGTGGAGCTTCTTTATTTGAGTTAGTGTTTTCTAGTATGCTTAGTGTACATTAAATTTGGATTCCAGTTCCTGCAATTAATATCTGAGTTTAATAGTGGCATTCAAAAGTGATTTGAAATTTGGTTCATGGATTTGACAATCCTGCAATTTCAAAAAACATAGTAAACTTACTGAAAATGATTGATGGATTTGAACACTTCAAATCTGATTCCAGTTACTTTATTTTGTCCATTGGATTTATGCAGCTTGACTTAAACTTTGCAAAGTGTCTATGAGTTCCCACATTTTCAAATATTCAAATAAATACTCAAAAAAAATCAATTTAATTAAAAAAGGCCATCCCGCAAAAGTGATTCAAAATTTGGACCAAGGATTTGACAATCCCTCATTTTTACATTCAAGTTCTGAATTTACAGTATGTAGCAAATTATTAAATAAATATAGATTTTCTATTACCAGGTACCTATATTTTATAATCCACATAATTTTGCTATCAACTTTGTCTATCTCAATATGAGTCTATTTTTCAATTGAAGCACTATTTACTTTAATTAAAATTAACTTGCACTGATTTTTTTATAATCTTTTGTGAAGCATATAAGCCAAGCTAAGATAAAAATTTGGAAACGTTATCTTTATTGAAATACAAGGATATCTTTGAAATAGCTAAATTGGTACCCACTTCAATTCAGACAATATTTTTTTCTGGGAGCCAGAATATAACATTATTCCATTATTTATGATATTTTAAGTTTAAATTTATTAAAAATTAAATTAAAAATGATGACATAATGGTATATTCTGGTTCCTAGAAAAAAATATTGTCTCAATTAAAGTGTGTACTATTGAAAGAATACTACATAGTCTTTATGTAATTCTAACTTTTTTGAAAAGAAAAGATCACTCTGAAAAATTATAGGGCTGTTTTAAATAAAATATATGGATTGAATTCAGAGCCAAATTATACTTGGATGTTTAAGTTGCTTACTGTGAAATGGTTTTTTTCCAAAGTAGAAATTGAAGATGACATAATAGGAATTAGCTCAAAAATTTATAAAAGAAAGAGATATTTACTTTATGCTCACATAATAAAAGTGACTTTTTTAAGCAAAGGCACATTTTAACTTCACGCTTTTAATATTTATACTAAACTAGTTTTTTGTGTACCTTTTTTTCAAAGAGATTGTTCTAAGCAAAATCAACTCAGCTTTTAATGCAAAAAAGTAGACTTAAATTTATTGTTAATCAATATAAATTCATTAGTTTTTTTTAAAAAATCTGAGTTGATTTTGCTTAGACCATCTCTTTGAAAAAAAGTACACAAAAAACTAGTTTAGTATAAATAGTAAAAACATGAAGTTAAAATGTGTATTGTATATTCTAAAAATTATATTTTATATACTTTTATTTATTTTGATGATAATAACATTTTTGATTTACTATTAATTAAAATATAAATTAAAATAAAGTATAAAAAATAAAGCTTTTATTTAACTTTGACTTCAAGGGACATCAACAGACAGTACTGAGTTGGGTGGAAACTCCTTGGCAATATCTACTAGAAGAGAGTATAAAGGAATATCATGAGTGACTTGGGATCTCCAGGCATAGCAAGCTATATAGGTAGAAACATCTGTCTTCATACCATTTGTTGCCTTTTACTGCTTTTTGAGCTGAGACCAATGACCCTCAATCTTTTGTGTATGGGCTCCTGTTTCAGGGCACACAAAATGCATCTTGTGATTGACCCAGGAATGCTTGTAGTCCAATCCAGGAAGAGATGTGATTCCCCTATAAGATGCCCACCCATCAGAGATTGTTTTAGTTCCTGGAGCAATATGCTGTTTGATGAGCCCCAGAAGAGTATCTGCTGTTCTGTCCTCAACAGGCACAGAAAAAGACTTCATTGAATCACGCTCTATACCTCCAAAGACCCAATTCTCAGGCTTATATCTACCATGGTGATATTTTCTCTTTGATAACAGAGTCTCATCAATCTCTACTACTTTTCCAGGTCCTCCAAGCTTAGATGAAGAGCAGGCAGAGACCAAAGAACACACTTCCACAAAATAACTTCTCCAGTCAGTACAAGTACTTGAACTAATCTCCAACTCTTTCACCAAAAACTTATTAGAGTCATTATTACCTGCTATATAATATAACAGGTGAATAATCTTCCAAAATTCTAGTGTGCTACCCCAGATCCAGCAGCCTATACAAACAGACTGCTGAGTGTTGCAGGCACTGGTTGGGCATTGCCAAAAGACATTGATTTTTCTGGCTTCTTTTAAAACCATACTATGACCACATTGACATTTCATGGTATTAAAGATAACACCATGAAGCTGGAGAAACTTCACACAGTCTAGGGCAGTCTGACAGTGTCTGTCAATCTTTCTGAGTGTGTTGTTGGCCTTTTCAAAATCCTTAAGCTGCTCTGGGGTTATCAATAGCTAATCACAACTCAAGCTCATTGTTATATACCCTAGATCTGATTTTCAGATCTTGTAATATTCTATTAAAAAATCCAAAAATACATTTTTGATTTGGATTTTATTGTAAATAATCCAAATAAGCCAATAACTGTTCTATTAATAATTATGATTAATTCAGAACACTCTTGAGATTAAATCCAATTCCGATGAAGGAAAGTTGATTCAATCATAACAATTTGTAATTCAATTCAATCCAAGTGGGGTTGTTTGAATTCAGAGCTCTTCTTTAATGCAATTCAATTAATATAATATTGATTTAATTTAAAACTTTCTTTCAATCCAATTTATATAACATTGATTAATATTTTTGGTTACTCTTTCATTCAAATACAATTCAATTAAAATGAGCTGGTTTGATCTTACACAATATGTGGATCAAATCAAAGCTAAATATTTTGATTTCAATTTGGTATAGGTATATAGTCTCATTGAAATCAGTTTTTAAAATATTCTTCATAAGCTGATAGAATCTAATATAATTCAAAGAACCAGATTTAATACTCATGCTAAATTTTTATGAATCAGTTTACTCACCAAGTATTTTAAGTCTACCACAGATTATCTTTACAATGTACTAAATTCAAAAATATAGTGAAGTAAATTAAAAGGTTTCTTTATTTTTATTATTTAAATTAAATGATTACATCTCTTTATTTTAATAGGTAGTGAGTATCTTTATCAACTATAGTAATAAAACTGAAAGTTAAGTTAAAAAGGATTATTAAAAGATAGTTATTATGCTTTTGAAGTTATACATCTTAATATCTAAAAAAATTATTAGTAAATGTATATCTGTACTTACCTTCATTGGATTCAAAATAAAAAATTACATATAGGAGGTAATAATTTTAATGTTTTTTATTAATATAATGCAAAAAAAGTTGATAAAAAAGGCTCAGGTTTAAGCCCGAGCCTTAGTAAAACATGTTTTTTTAAATGCAGGAATTAGTTTTCATCCAATTTTTTTATTAAAATCGGATTTCAGGGTCCCTGTTAACCACCCAAAATTGGGAGGTTGTCTGCGCCAATCTGATTGGCTGGCTTGATGATTGGTGATTTGACTTGTTGTGAGTTACATCACCAATGCACCAAACCACTCAGCGCTGGAACTTGTATCAAATTAAAGTAGATCTGGATCCACCTCAGCTTTGCTTTCAGGCTGAGATGATTCCATTTCCATCTCAGCAGGATATAAATCCTTGGTACGGCTTACTGAAAGGATTGATCCATCAGGATCTGCTATGGCTACTGTCAGGATTTTGGATATTAAATAATTAAAGGATTTCACCAATTAACCCAGACATGCTTCCAATTGTCCCTAGGAATAGTTTCAGCAAAATAACCTCAGATCAATGAACCAATGTCCAAACCATATCCCAGCTTCAAAAAATTCATGTACTGTAATCAATTAACTGGACAAGCAATTACTGCTCATTAATCAGCTCCCGTCTGTAAGCACCTCAGTATGTATAACATAAAATTTACTCTTCCAAACTTTAATTATATCCTAGAACAGGAGGGCCATCATATGAACCAGCACCTGAATTGCGTCTAGAAGAATCTAACATAAGCTGGGCTGCCAGGCCAAACACTTCAAGATAAACCGCTCTGAGCCCAATAGATTAGGGTAGCTCTGATTAGATACAGTATAGTGTAACAGCTATCACTGTGAACTCATAACCAACCAGTGCTATCTAGCCCTAGATAGTGGCCCAGGCAGACAGCAGATTATGCTGATTGGAAGATCCAGCTGTGAGGTGGGTCTAAAAAAATGCTGTTGGGAATGCTTTCATTAACCATGTTTTGATTTTGCCTTTGATGGGTTATTTCAAGGACAAGTCTCTCTCTTTTGATTTTGCCTCTTGAAATGAGTCTGACTCCAAATTAGGAAATTCAATTGTTCAGTTTTCTGATTCTGCACAACTCAATTGCCCTACTCATGCTTGTGGCAAGTGATCCTACCGTCCTGGTAGTGTTTTGTGGTATTGTCAACCACTGTATATTCTATTTCTTATTCACCAATAAAAACTAAGTTCTATTCACGTTCTTGTCTTTGTGTCTCCCAGTACTTTGGCGCCTCTCTATTCACGTCTAGTAGATATTGTTTGATTGGGGCCACAAAGTAATTGCATAGCCTTCTCTGCCATTCTAACTAAGACTTAGTACAGATCCAATCCTAAGGTTAGGATTCCCCGTAGTGTATCTGTGCTGGGCCTCAGAACACAACAAACGCTATACACCCAGGAGGTTGCCAAGCCTGCTTCCACTGAAGCCTCTCCAGAAACAGTGGGCTCCTGCCAGGCTGCCCTGATGCTACTCCAGCCTCTACCTAGCTTGTAAGCTAACCTGGAGGAGTGTGGGCCACCTTGAAGCCAGCTGGTTAGCATAAAAGATGGATGATTCTGTACCAGCTTGATGGCTGATCCAAGACCTATTCCCTTGATGTCATTCTTGTGTAAGCTTTATTAGCAGAGCAACCAATGCTGCTGCCAGCATACAGTATAGCTGTCTATAGTGGGATATACCAACAACAACTAAAAATCTATATCCAGAAGCAGGAAGAGCGTCCCAAACCCTTTGGGCCTTGGGCTGGGTCAGGCTGGCTACTTCTGATGGCATCAAGTGTTCCAGGCCCCAGGCTACACCAAAGCCACAGGCTCTCTGCACTTTCCCAATACTAGAGAATATAGAAGCCATCTGGTGGATGGAAATTCCTGCTGTCTGCAGATTTCTGACAGCTACTCACCAAGCTGGCAGCTAGATGGGAGATCAGAAAGCATGGGGATCCTGTTTGGTGGCTACAGATGTCATGGAGCTGTGATGCAGCTCAGCGGCTAGCTGGAGGCTCTTTTGGTTGAAGCTGTGAGAGCATATACCAAGGGTTGCCTTTATACGCCTACATCTAGGGAAGATAGTATTCTGGAAACCAGTTTTCTGCCAACTGATCTCTGGTCATACTTGAACCAGCTATAAATTCCTGCATATGTGACCTCATACCCTGTGTCAGTAAAAAATCTGGGATACAAGATAAAGAGAGCCTTCTCTATAAGAGCTATCCTTTGAACCCTTTAATGCTATTATTCTATTTTCCAGCCGCTACACCTTATTCAATGAGCCCTTAAAAAGATGAACATTTCAAACTGAGCCTTTTAAGTACAAAAATTAAAGTAGTTTTAAAAGCTATGGCAATAATCAAAAATACCTCATATTTAAACAAAATGATATCAGATTTGAACAAAATCTAAGTTGCGCAAGATTCAGGATTCAATTAATTTAAATATTTTTGGTTAATAAATAAACTGTCAAACAAAAAACAAAATTTCACTAGCCCATTATACAAACTTATATCAAACATCAAGTGGTGTAGTTCAAACCACAAACAGAATAAACTGACACAACAAGTGAGATGGATGAATGCTGTTCCAGAGTATATTATAATCCAATCAGGATTTATATAAGACACCAACAGAAGGACTAAAATGAAACAAAATTTGAGCAATCTAGAAGCAAGATTCAACAAGCACAAAATGAGATAAAGTCACATAAAATGTGTAGTATGAGTAGCCTAAAATAGAAAAGTAACAGTTTGACAGCCAATCAACAGCTATTCAATTTAGAAACAGAGGCATTTTATTCATTTTCATGGATCCTGATTTGCGTAGAATGGTTTTGAGAACCTTCCAAATATGAAATGGTGATTACAATAAAAATAAATCATAAAATTTAAACTTTTACTTTTAGCAATTTTATCCTAGGTTTTTTACAATGGTTTTCAACAACAACATTTTCAACAGCGCCAGCAGCCAAGCCAGAAGCAGCCAAGCCAGCTTCAATGGAGGCAAGGCTCAGAACGTGGAGGCACCTGTTTACATCCAAGCCTTTGAAGCAGGTAACAAGGAAGCCAACCTGTACCTGACCCCTGACCCATATGGCTTTGACTTGTTCAGCAGTCACTTAGTGTCTAGCTCTGCCCCCGCTCTTGTATCCAACCCAGTCCAAGCTTCCTGTCAACCAATCATCAGGATGGCAACCATAATTTGGAACAACTTCCTGCCACCAGCCAACCTGCCCCCTCAGCCAATCAGGCTTCAGCTCCCCCGGCCTAGCGCCCCAAACAACAAATCATCACCACCCAAATTCTTCAGGAAATTGTGGTACTGAAGCTACAGGGTCTGTCCTGGGATCAGATTGCAATCAATTGCAATTTACCCAAGCCACTATAATGTGGGAGTTCCACAATCTAATGAACAAGGGGAATCTGATTGAGACAGCCAAGAAGCCAAAGAAGGCCCCAAAAGTCCCAAATCACTGAGGCGTACCCTATTATGCTTGACCTCCTCCAGCAGGACCCCAAGCTTCCCTTGACACAGTTCTGGAAGCAGCTTGCACACCATGGCATTTGGGTTTCTGAGCGCATGGTGAAGCTCTGAATGCATGGAAAGGTGGCTTCAATACGGATTCTTACCTATGTTGCCGGCAACCAATGGGATGGCGCCAAGAATTCCCTGTATGACCCTGTCATCAAATCAACCCTGGCCTGATGCCTGACTAGTCTAACAGATGACATCATGCTTGTCTCATAATACAAGTTATTGATTGTGTTTGACAATTTTGGGGAGCAAGGAAGAGCCGCCACCCAAAAAGGAAGAAAAAAGGTCAAAAAGGGGACTTTTATTAGTGTGTTTCTGGCTGTTTCAGCCAAGGGGTTTTTCTACTATCAGACAAACCCAGATTTCACCAATAGCTACAAGTACAGCCACATTCTTGGTGGATTACTTGACTCCTGGAATGGCTTGAATTCCAAGTACCAGGGTTTATTGAGCCACCAGATGGAGGGTAGATCCACTGCTCTCAAGGCCATCCAGCAATGCAGACACCAGGCCTCTGTGTACCCAGCTGGTCACACAGACATTCATCTGACCGATGTTGTGTTCTTTAATATTAGAGATACACTCCAGGAGCGCCACCCTCAGGCTTTCAATAATCTCTATCTTGGGGACCTTGACCACAATTCTCTCTTTTGGTCATCAAATGATGGCTGACTTGTTTGCACAAATGGTTTTCCATGTGAACATGGGAAACCAATAACACAAGGATAAGCGCCTCACATCCCATATGTATGCCACCTACCAGCCAATCAAGACAATGACATACAAGGAATATGACAAGCGGTATATGGCGGCCATCACGTGAAATCCTCCTACCCCTACCCCTGCCACCACTAACCCCATCTTTCAGCCCCACCCACACAATCCCAGACCCCCCAGGCCAGCACTGCCTCTAAGTCTTCCTTCCTGCACTATTCTGCCTACTAGGCATCACTCCCCCCTGCCCTAATAAACCCCTTGTTGCCAAACATTTTTTATTTATATTATATTTATTCTGAATTTTAATTGTTCATATTCTCTTTGTTTATGGTTGGTTTTATTCTTTATGTTCAGCTTATTTCTATAAAATCATATATTTACTATGCCATGTATCTAGATCCAGAACACAGTTATTTTTGGCACTTTGCACAGCCCCTTGTGAAAATATTAACAACAATGTGATGGTTGTCAAAATTTGAATTAGAAAATTATAGGTTAATTGTATTTAGATAAAGTTGTTACTGATTCAAATTCAAAACCTTAATGATAAACTTTAAGCCAATCAGGAGCCAAGTGATAAAGTGATTGTTGTGACCTAAAGGGTCACCCAATAATTCTTTGATGCATGTGCACTAATTAATATGATTGGCTGGTTATTTTTTCATTGAGCGCCATTGACGCTATGGCAAGTTGTTGATGGACTAGTGCCCAATCAGCTGGGGAGTGAGCACCAGCCACCAACAACTTGCCGGAGAGAGACCCCCAAAACAACCAGCCAATCATATTAATTAGCGCACATTCATCAAAGAATTATTGAGTGACCCTTTATGTCACAACAATTACTTTATCACTTGGCTCCTGATTGGCTTAAATTTTATCATTAAGGTTTTGAATTTGGATCAGTAACAACTTTATCTAAATACAATTAACCTATCTTTTTCTAATTCAAATTTTGACAACCACCAAATCATTGTTAATATTTTCACAAGGGGCTGTGCAAAGTGCTAAAAATAATATGGCAATTAAGGGACAATGCCAACATAAAGCAAACAAAACATATTGAGTTGAGCGTAAAACATATACACAATGGGTAAAAAATGGGATATAGGAGTAATGTGAAAACAAACAGGGATAACAAAGAGGCAATATTATCAGAATAATACAGATTTTATTGGGGTAAAAGCTATAAAAACATAAGGAAACGTTAGTGAAAACTCAATGAGAGAATTGGAGAAGCTTTTGAAGGACCTTGAATCTGCAATTGCAGAGATCAAAGAAATTGACTGCAAGGTCAAAGCAAGAGTTAAGTCTGCTGTCCTTGAAGGAGACAAAATATACAAGGTGTCTGCAAAGGCCCTTAAGACCAAAATACCAGACACCCCTGAGAAGACAATTGAGCGCTTACTAAACATTCAGAAGACAGTGGTTGAGGGCCTCCAGTTTAAGGCATACAATTTTTCTGTGCTGTCTGTCTGGGTCGACAACCCTGAAACGTATGCCCACCTCAAACCAGCTAAGCAAGCCCAAGCCAAGGACAAAGAATTTCCAGTGCAATTGTTTGCGCCAAGAATGGCTAAGCCTGCCAAAGCCACCAGCAAGAAGGAAAGATGCATAGGTAACATAAAAAATAAAATTTGTAAATACTTACTTTTTTTAGAAACCATAGACGGTAAAATCCGTAGTGTTCTGGCCCTGTTTGTCCCCACAACCTTCTACATCAACTACACCAATCATGTGGCTAGGCAGCTTTTTCTGTCTCTCCCTGTCTTTCAGAGCTGGAGGACTGCATCCACAGGTCCTTTCCAATGTCCAGGGAGGCATTGGCTGAGCTTACACATGCTGAGGGGGCATCTGAGTGGGCAGTTACTGCCTACAAAGATGCCCAACTGGTCTGCCTGGACCCAGTATCCTTCAATGAAGTTTACTGTGTAAACTTCATTGAGATTGTTTGGGACGTCCTGGCAACGCACCCATTTAATAATATACCAGAGATGGGCCAGGCCCATGCAGCTGCTTGCTTCTGCTACCTTCTGGAGCACACCCTGTCTTACCTGTTGGAGAACTTTGGGCGCAAAGTGTTGAAATTGGCTGTTGCAGACACAAAAGCCATAAAGAAGAAAAAAAATCCTCCTTTCTGACTTTGGGTTGGCCTGGAGCGCCAATGAGACAGAGCTCCTTGCAGCCATGGAACTGTACTTTGCAAAGACCAAGCACAAGAAAAAGATCAGCATGGTATACAACAAACTTTGTGTGTTTACAGAAGCCTTTGCTGGACAAAGGCTTCATCTAGTTGTTTACCTCAGGTATCTCTTCTACTTTGGAATGGGCACCAGTGTGAAGGACCTAGATGGGTTCCTTCTTGGAATTGACAAGGCCTGGCTCTCATTGGACGGAAAGAAGGTCCCTCTGGGTACAACTCAGTGGATCACATAATCCAGGACGCCCTGGTTCTGGCAGGCATTTATGGGACTGCAGCCCCAGCAGAAAAGCTGCTTCTGAACTCCCACCTCACCATACTCCCTTTTACT